>WBNM01033903.1:5000-21673 GCA_013399055.1 Ramphastos sulfuratus | reverse complement strand
AGGGCACACCACTGGCTCATGGTAAATTTATCCACTAGGACAACAAGTCCCTAGTGCCCAAAAAACCCCCACATTGTTTCTTTCTGAGGAAACAATCTTTGGGAACAGCAATCCTGCCAAGGAGCAGGGCACGCAGCACTTCTATGTCTTAGAGAGATTAATGACACATGGAGTTTTATTCCTGTTTTCTGTCAGTCAGAAAAGCCCCCAAGGAAAACAGGCAGGCAGAAATGAACACAGTTTAGGGAGAATAAATAAAATACATCATAGAATGTGGGGTTATAGTTTGGGGTTTGTTTGTGCCTTTGAATGCAGCACGACAAGCCAAACAAAAATCAGAACATCACAGGCAAAGGGCACCAAAGGGGACCTGGAAAGACAAGCAGCACTGATCCACACCTTTCCTCCCCACAGTGTGATTCAAACCCTGCAGAAGTCAGTGTATGTCACAGGCTTTGGTGGCTTTAACTCAGCTCCTCAGTGTTTTACAGCCCCTCTGGAGCAAGACAGACCTAGCTTGCCTCCCCCCATGCACCAAATAAAAGTTTCCCAAATGGCAGCTCTGCTTTGCTGACTGCACTCTTTTCTTTTTTTAATTGTCCACGTGTATCCCTGAGAAACCTCACTCCTAAGTTCAGGATAAACTCATGTTTCCTTTGCTTGCCAGAAGAAAATGAAAAGTAAAGCCCCATCAATTTTTATTGCTCATAATTGTGGATAAAATGCAATATATTTGGCTCGTATAAATTTGCTAGCAAATTATATTCAATAAAACCCTGGTGAGCAATTTAAAAGCATAAATCCCCCCATGCTGAAAAAAAAAAGGGGAAAAAAAACCAACAAAAAAAGCCAAAACAGCAAAAAAAAAAAAAGCAGCTCATAAATTATAGCAGAAAAAGGAATGATTTCATCAAAGAGCCAACCTCTGCCCATGGAATGTTTCAATAGTCCTGGATTTATAATGTGCTGGGAGATGATTTATGATCCCTAATTTTTTGCACAGAATGTGATCAAGATCACACCTGGAGGTGTGCAGGATGAGACCTTGACCACCTTGTGCTAGTGGGAGGTGTCCCTGCCTATGGCAGGGGTTTGGAACTAGATGATCTTTGAGGTCCCTTCCAACCTCAGCCATTCTCTGATTCTGTGATTCTATCTGTTGGATTTTCCTTGTTTATTTCTTCTGTGCAAGGGCTTCATCCTAGGCCCCCAACTTTCAAATTCCATGGCAATAAATACAGACACAGGCACTTAGGGGCTGAGCTTATGCCCACACAAGCCTGTAGATGAAAGGATTCTGTTGCCTTTGCTAAGTATTAGATTGAGCCTTTGCCTAAACCCAAGGAGCACAAATGGAAAGAAAATGTTCACAACCTTTTTTTTTGCTTCGACAGCAAACAACTGGCAGAGAAGGTTGCTGAAGATATTTGCCTGACCAGTCTTTTTCTCATCAAGTTTTATTAGGAAATAGAAGCAGAACTGCTGTCAGCTTCAGCTGACTCTCACATAGCACAACAGGTTCAGCTGACAGAGCTTCAGGAAGGAGGGCTAAGAAAACTGAAGCGCGGAGGAAGATTTTTCAAGAAATTAATTTAAACTCACATTGCAGCTCTGGAAGGCTCCCAGCTAAGAGTGCTGAGGCAGAACAGCTGGCTGAAAGGAAGGAAGTGTGTCTTTGGAAAGGTAATTTGTAAGTATTAAGCATGCAAGGTTTGCTATCTATCATCTAGCCCTGCTCCAAAACACTTTCCAAGCACTGGGCACTTCGCCCATGCCTGTCCAGCAGGACCAGGGAGTCTTTCCTAGCTCCTCTGCCTAGGTATTCATGCCAGCTACATCCAGTGCTATGTTGGGAGCAGACCCAGCTACAGACTGGTCTCCTCCATCCCATGGAGTGGAAATCCCAACTTTCACAGAAAGTTAGAGGTTGGAAAGGACCTCCAGAGATCACTGAGTCCAAACCCCCTGCCAAGACAGCATCACCCAGGGCAGTCTGCACAGGAATGCATCCAGGCAGGTTTTGAAGGAGAAGAGAGAAGGAGACTCCACTTCTCTGGGCAGAAGGAGACCACTTCTCTGGGCAGCCTGCTCCAGGGCTCTGGCACCCTCACTGTAAAGAAGTTTCTCCTCATGTTGAGCTGAAACCTTCTATGTTCCAGTTTGTATCCATTGCTCCTTGGTTTATTGCTGCACACCACAGAAAAGATCTTGGCCTCAGCCACTTGACATCCACTCCTCAGANTTCTCATCAAGTTTTATTAGGAAATAGAAGCAGAACTGCTGTCAGCTTCAGCTGACTCTCACATAGCACAACAGGTTCAGCTGACAGAGCTTCAGGAAGGAGGGCTAAGAAAACTGAAGCGCGGAGGAAGATTTTTCAAGAAATTAATTTAAACTCACATTGCAGCTCTGGAAGGCTCCCAGCTAAGAGTGCTGAGGCAGAACAGCTGGCTGAAAGGAAGGAAGTGTGTCTTTGGAAAGGTAATTTGTAAGTATTAAGCATGCAAGGTTTGCTATCTATCATCTAGCCCTGCTCCAAAACACTTTCCAAGCACTGGGCACTTCGCCCATGCCTGTCCAGCAGGACCAGGGAGTCTTTCCTAGCTCCTCTGCCTAGGTATTCATGCCAGCTACATCCAGTGCTATGTTGGGAGCAGACCCAGCTACAGACTGGTCTCCTCCATCCCATGGAGTGGAAATCCCAACTTTCACAGAAAGTTAGAGGTTGGAAAGGACCTCCAGAGATCACTGAGTCCAAACCCCCTGCCAAGACAGCATCACCCAGGGCAGTCTGCACAGGAATGCATCCAGGCAGGTTTTGAAGGAGAAGAGAGAAGGAGACTCCACTTCTCTGGGCAGAAGGAGACCACTTCTCTGGGCAGCCTGCTCCAGGGCTCTGGCACCCTCACTGTAAAGAAGTTTCTCCTCATGTTGAGCTGAAACCTTCTATGTTCCAGTTTGTATCCATTGCTCCTTGGTTTATTGCTGCACACCACAGAAAAGATCTTGGCCTCAGCCACTTGACATCCACTCCTCAGATATTTATAGACACCAATCAGATCCCCTTCTCAGTCTTCTCAAGACTAAACAGCTCCAGGCCCAGGGGGTAACTGCAAAGTGCCCCTGCTGCTCCCCTGATCCAGACAGAGAGTGTATGCCCAGAGCCAGCTCTCCCCACACTCTTACAGTCATGGCTGCTGCAGAGCAGGAGAAGGCATTCATCAACACCTCATTGTTCCCCTAGAAAGGAAAAGCAGTCTGCAGCTTGATAATTCACTGCTTTTACAAAGCTGGAGGGGTTTCAGGTCTCTTTTTTTTTTTTTTTTTTTTCATTTCCTGAGGCTTTGGACTGCATTTCTGATTGACCAAGAATGCTAAAATGAGATACATAAGAAGACAAAACAGCTTAAAGACAAATGTACAGCAGGCAGAAAAGAAGCAACTTGAATTGGGGAACAGTCTGCATATAGCAACTGAAAACAGGCAGAGACATATCATAGAATCACAGAAGCACTGAATTGTTTTGGCTGGAAAAGACCTTTGAGATCATCCAGTCCAACCATTCTCTAACTCTACCAAGGCTGGTGCTAAACCATGTGCCTCAGCACCACATCTCTGCCTCTATGGAACACCTCCAGGGATGGGGATTCAAGCTCCTGCTTGTGGAAGTCTGTCTCTGAGAACCCTTTCTGGGAAGAAGATTCTTCTAATATTGAACCTCTACCCACCCTGGTGCAACTTGAGACCATTTCCTCTCATCCCATTGCTTGTTACTAGGGAGAAGACACCAACACCCACCATGCTATGCCTCTTCTCAGGGAGCTGTAGAGAGCAGTGAGATCTTCCCTCAGCCTCCTCTCCCCAGACTAAACAACCCCAGCTCCCTCAGCTGCTCCTCCTAAGACCTGTGCTCCAGGTCTCCAGGAACAGGCATTATATATCACCTGGGGAGGGGTCCAGATTGAGCCAACAGCCTCACAGGCAGCAGGCATGAAACACAGGTTATGGTTTTGCACAGTGTGTTCCAGCAAAGTGAGCATCACAAACATCCCAGAAACAGGCTGGAAGGCAACTCAAGAAATTCTTTACTCCATGCTTTTAATGCAAGGCAGGNATTGAAGCAATAAGCTGTGTCCTCATTGTCTGTTACAACCAGCAGGGTGTTTGGAATCAGATTGCTGTGTGCCCTTTATTTTCTCCAGAAGAGAACCAGGAAGAAGAGGGAAATGGTCCCTTTGAAAAAGAAATCTGCTGTCATTGACACAAGAACAAGAGAAGTACCTCAGTATTTGGTAGAGTTAGATAATGGTTGGACTTGATGATCTTCAAGGTCTTTTTGCAACTGAAGTGATTCTGTGATGCCATGAATATGACAATGAGTTTGCAACTGGATCCTGATGGCTCTTCAGTGACTTCCCAGAGTCACAGGCTCTGAATCAGGAGTTGTGATCCTGAAGTCAGCCTCAGCAAGGTCAGGATACCCTCACATCATTCAGTTTTTAATGCAAAGGTTATTTTTGTTTGTGATTGCTTCTGAGAGCTGAAGGCATGGGAGGCTCTTCCCAGCTGCCATCCAACCCAACATTCAGCAGCATCCAACCACTAAGTTCCATGAGAGGAAAGCATTAAAGGGAAAGGACTTAACAGTCTTAACTTACTTAACAGCCAAAATAGGTGCTTGCTAAATAAGCCATAAACGAGGCAGGGCACTCTGGCCTAAATATCCTGGTGTGCTTATGTCCTGGTTTTGCCAGGCCACAGTCCCCTGGGCTGCAGGCTATCAGCAGTTCCTAGTCAGCCAGCACAGCTGACCAGAGCTGGCTCCAGGGGTATCCCAGACCATGAGCATCATAACAATGATAAAGGGTGAAGTTTGCTGAGAAGATGGAGACTTTCTGCTAGGTCTCCCTGCTTGGGCTTCTCCTCACCCTCCTGCTCTTCCCTCTAGCTCTGGAGCGTTGNGATCTTTGAGGTCCCATTCTATGACTCTAAATGCAGCTGAGAGTGTATGTTCAACCTGTCCTTAAAGATCACTAACACAGGTCAAGCCTGTGTTAGTGGAAAGAAGGGAAGGAAATTAATTGAAAACACACTACCTGCCTTGCAAGCTGCCCTACATCCTATCTGCAGAACTGCTTTATTGAAGCAATAAGCTGTGTCCTCATTGTCTGTTACAACCAGCAGGGTGTTTGGAATCAGATTGCTGTGTGCCCTTTATTTTCTCCAGAAGAGAACCAGGAAGAAGAGGGAAATGGTCCCTTTGAAAAAGAAATCTGCTGTCATTGACACAAGAACAAGAGAAGTACCTCAGTATTTGGTAGAGTTAGATAATGGTTGGACTTGATGATCTTCAAGGTCTTTTTGCAACTGAAGTGATTCTGTGATGCCATGAATATGACAATGAGTTTGCAACTGGATCCTGATGGCTCTTCAGTGACTTCCCAGAGTCACAGGCTCTGAATCAGGAGTTGTGATCCTGAAGTCAGCCTCAGCAAGGTCAGGATACCCTCACATCATTCAGTTTTTAATGCAAAGGTTATTTTTGTTTGTGATTGCTTCTGAGAGCTGAAGGCATGGGAGGCTCTTCCCAGCTGCCATCCAACCCAACATTCAGCAGCATCCAACCACTAAGTTCCATGAGAGGAAAGCATTAAAGGGAAAGGACTTAACAGTCTTAACTTACTTAACAGCCAAAATAGGTGCTTGCTAAATAAGCCATAAACGAGGCAGGGCACTCTGGCCTAAATATCCTGGTGTGCTTATGTCCTGGTTTTGCCAGGCCACAGTCCCCTGGGCTGCAGGCTATCAGCAGTTCCTAGTCAGCCAGCACAGCTGACCAGAGCTGGCTCCAGGGGTATCCCAGACCATGAGCATCATAACAATGATAAAGGGTGAAGTTTGCTGAGAAGATGGAGACTTTCTGCTAGGTCTCCCTGCTTGGGCTTCTCCTCACCCTCCTGCTCTTCCCTCTAGCTCTGGAGCGTTGCCTTCCTGGGTATTGTGACTGCTGCACTGTGCTGGGCAAAACTTTCTGCCTCTTGTATTGACATTGGCATTCCTTTGGCTGTTTCATTAAACTCATTCTCATTGCAAGCTGGGGGTCTTCTCTCCTCTTTTCTGATCCTCTTTCTCTGCTGGGGAGGGGTCAGCAGGTAACAGAGCCACTACTAGATTTTGGGGCTAAATGTAGACAACTTCTCCACTTAACTTCAAGCATAAGGAGGTTGAAAACGGCCCCAAAGGAAGACAGAGCAGGAATGGACTCTGTGCTTTACTGAGGGTCAGTTCTAGGATGCCCCTGAGAGTGAATGAAGAGAAAGCAAGAGGAAAACCAGCTGGAAGGAGTGCACTAACCTGCCTACGTGCCTGCTCTGGGCAATCAGCTATCTCACAGTGAATCTGGGCTGCAGTGAGACAAATTGGTGCTGATGCTCATGCCAAGCCACAGATACCACACTCAATTTGCTAAGAGAATAACCCCAGGCCTTTCCAGCAAAATATTCACTCCTTCCATATCCTGTCAGTGAGCAAGATGGAAAAATTCCCCTCTAATGGGGGAATGCTGTCTCCTAAAACAAGACTGGGAAACCAGACCTTGTACTTCGTGCATGAAAGTCCTGGACAATTAGGATCTCAGCTGAACCATGCAGATGTCTGCTGGTGGGGGGAGATGCTTATTAAAAAAGCGTGGAGGAATTTATTCTTTGAAGTTTCCAGCTGTTGCCATTTCAGCCACAAGGCCAAGTTTACATCCACCACAGCCGAAAAACACAGCGCAGAAAAAAGGAGCTGCCCTTTGCTAATGACAGGACCATTCCCCACCTTCCCGAGGGAAGCTTTTGTTCCCTTTGATTTCAGTGGCTTTGTCGGGGCAAAAGAGGATTTGTTTGGTAGCCCAGGAAGACAAGCCTCTTGTTTTAGCCCAGCATGGGGTAGCTGAGGTGGAAGGAGTGGCTTGGAGCAGATTCTGTCCCTGCTGGTGGGAGGTGAGGCTGTTGAGAGGGTGAGTGGAATTGCTGGTATCTCCTCTCCATAATGCCTTCCTCCCTCCACACTCCTCATCAAACCACCTCTGTTAAAGAAAGGTGTTGAGGTGCTGGAGCATGTCCAGAGAAGGGCAGCAAGGCTGGGGAGGGGCCTGGAGCACAGCCCTGTGAGGAGAGGCTGAGGGAGCTGGGGGTGGGCAGCCTGCACAAGAGGAGGCTCAGGGCAGACCTCATTGCTGTCTGCAGCTCCCTGAAGGGAGGTTGTAGCCAGTTGGGGGTGGGCTCTGCTGCCAGGGACAGAACAAGAGGACACAGTCTCCAGCTGTGCCAGGGCAGGTTCATGATGGATGTTAGGAAGAAGTTCTTCAGAGCAAGAGAGAGTAGCATTGGAATGGGCTGCCCAGGGAGGTGGTGGAGTCCCCATCCCTGGAGCTGTTAAAAGGAGGTGCCCTGGATGAGGCACTTAGTGCCATGGTTTAGTTAATTAGAAGGTGTTAGGTGATAGGTTGGACCTGATGATCTCAAAGTCTTTTTCCAACCTGGTGAATTCTGTGTGTGTGATTCTATGAAAATACATTTCTCTCCCAAAGGAGAGCCAGGATGGGGCTCAGCTAGAGGTGCAAAAGAACTTTGGAGACCATGTTTATTCTCTTTTTGCACTACCTGCTGAGATCACAGAATATATCTGTTTGGAAGAGACCTCGAAGATCATCCAGTCCAACTCCTGACCCACCACTGAAGAGGCAATGCTAAGCCATGTCCCTAAGCAACAAACCCACACTGTGCACCTCCAGGGACTGTGATTCCACCACTGCCCTGAGCAGACCATTCCAATGCTTGAGAATCCTTTCAGTGAAGAACTGTTGCCTAATACCCAGACTGAACCTGCCCTGGTGCACCTTGCAACCATTTACCCAGCAAAGATCCAGCAAAGAATCTGTCACCAAGATAAAAAGCTGATGCCACTGCAGTGACACTGATGTCATGCATTGAACACAGCCCACTGAGTGCACAAGAGCTGATGCCACTGCAGTGACACTGATGCCATGCATTGAACACAGCCACTGAGTGCACAAGAGCTGATGCCACTGCAGTGACACTGATGCCATGCATTGAACACAGCCACTGAGTGCACAGCAGCAACCTTCCACTACCCTGATTCAACTGAGCTGCTGCCTCCTGGTGCCTCCCTCAGGGCTGGGTCATCTCTTCACTGTTGTGAAACAATTGGTAAGATTATCCAAGGCTAAACCTTAACATTGCCACATTGTCCCAGTTCTCAGTGGTGTCCAGTGACAAGACAAGGGGCAGTGGACACAAACTGGATCACAGAAGGTTCCACAAGAACATAAAGGAAAGCTTCCTTTTGAGGGTGGCAGAGCATTGGAGCTGGCTGCCCAGAGAGGTTGTGGAGTCTCCATCTCTGCAAGCATTCCAAACCTGCCTGGATGTGCTCCTGTGTGATTTACCCTGGGTGATCCTGCTCTAGCATGATCTGGATGATTTTCAGAGGTCCTTTCCAACTCCTACCACTCTGTGGAAACCTTTTTGGAAGCATCCCTGAACTTGATCAGAAAAGCAGAGGTGCGGGAGCAGGCATCTCTCTGTGTTCATCATGCTGTGTGACTCCAAAGCTGATATCCTAGGGATATCCCTCCATGTGATGGCCAAGGGGCAGCCTACTGCCTCTTTGGCCAGGTAGTGTGTGGTGTGATGGACACAGAGCTGCTCCACAGTCATTTTAAGAGCAAGCCTTGGCCCTGGTAACTGTTTATTGCACAAATATTTTGGTTCAGTTTAACGGCAGATTGTAAAGACAATCAGAAAGGAAGAAAAATGGCTTGAACTCAGCCAGCCCTGCAGTTAACGTGGGACAATGGGAAAGTCATGGGCTGGAAGGAGTCTGGCTGAGCTTCCTGCAGGGCCTGCTGGACTGATTGGGAAAAACAGAGCCAAAAGTCTGACAACCGAGAAGCACAAATGAAGCCTGGCTGCATCAGCAGGGCTCTCTTTTCAGAGCCAGGGAGATCTTGGGGAGCTGTTTAGGGCCACCAGACCGAGACTCAGGCACTTGCTGTAGTGTCTGCAGAAGTGAGACCTGTCTCAGTTGCCAGAGGGGCAGAGCTTTGGATAAGTGGGAGGATGGGGAGGAACTGCCTGTTTTATAAATGCTTTTTGGAAAAGGAAACAGGGCTCTAGTTTTGACATTTTGTGGGCATCATTTGTCACACCATCCTGGAGGGAAAGTCCACAGGCATCCAAACATGGCTGAGTGCTTTGGTGAAACATTTCCTCCCTGCAGCTTCTGGCAACTTCAGTTCAGACAAGATCCAAATTCTTGAAATCTCCCCCAGCTAGCCAAGGCTCAGTGTCCAAGGTGAGATGCAGATCCAGATGCCAGCAAGAGAATCTGCTGGGACTATGGAAGTAGAGGTTGCCCTGTGAGCCTCACAGCCCAGCTGATCCTGGAACACCCAAGTCAGACATTGGCAGTTGGCTCCTCTGTATCTCTCCTACCAAAAAGAGTGTCAGATAGTGCCTGAAATGTGAGTCAAACTCTTTTCTTCTCTTGGGGGCTTTGCAGCCCACCAGAGTCCCCACACCAGGGCAGCAGAACTCCTGCTAGTCCTGCAATCAGCCTGAGTGGGACAGTGTGCTCAGACACAAAAGGTAAGCTTGTGCCAACAGGAGAAAGCATTGCTTAAAGAATCATAGAACATAATCTTTAAGGTTGGAAAAGCCCTCTAAGATCATCCAGTCCAACACCACCATGCCCACTAAAGCATGTCCCAAAGTGCCATGGCCACATATTTCTTGAACACCTCCAGGGACTCCAGCACCTCCCTGGGCAGCCTGTTCCAATCCCTGACCACTCTTTCAGCAAAGACATTTTTCCTAATCTCCAGCCTAAGCCTCCCCTGGCACAATTTCAGGCCATTTCCTCTCTTTCTATCACCTGATACTAGGGAGACTGACCTCCACCTCCCTACAACCTCCTTGCATGCAGTTGTAGAGAGCAATGAGGTCTCCTCTCAGCCTTCTTTTCTGGAGATTGAACGTCCCCAGCTCCCTCAGCTGCTCCTCCCCAGCCCTCTTCTCCAGACCTCTCACCAGCTTTGTTGCCCTTCTCTGGACATGCTCCAGCACCTCCCTGTCTTCCTTGCAGCAAGGACACCAAAACTGAATGCAGTATTCAAGGTGCAGCCTCAGCAGTGCACACTCCTGGGTGCTTCAGAAGGCTTGGGGATGTTTCTTACTGTAGCATCCTTTGCTCTCTTGCAAAGAAGTGAGCCAGGCTAGTTTGTCACCTGAAATCCTGTGCCAGCTATTAGCTTATTAACAATTTTACATTACATCTGCAGTGGGTATGCACCAGGCCTGCTCAGTTCCTGCCTTCCAGCTCCAGGGCAGTGGCAGGGAGTGCTGGTGCATGCCCTCCTCGTGCTCATTTGAACATATCCTCCCAGCACTGCTTTTCCATGCTGCATTTCAGGACTAGCAGTTCTCTCCCCAAACCAAACTGCTAATTTAGATGAAATTTCATTGAGACTTCTGTGGGCATCATAGATGAGCATCAGTAAGAAAGAACACAGCCCTCACTGGCATACAAATATGAGAACAAGTGACTGCTAGGTCACATTTAATTTACCCTTACCACACTGACCATAATTCTGTCTAACCAGAAGAAAACATTGCATGACAAGGAAAACAGGCAGACCACAAACTAAGGGTACACCACAGAATCCACTAGAGCATGTTGAGTAAGCAGAAGCCACAGGAAGGAAAATACAACACTGTAAGTACTGAAAATCTTCAGCTAACATCTGCATTTATTTCTATCATACAAACATCAAATCATTTTGTTGGGAAAAGACCTTTAAGATGATCCTTGAGATCCCTTCCAACCTTACCATTCTGTGATTATGATTCCATGATTATGATCACCAAATCCAACCAAACCCCAACTACCATGACCACTAAACCACATCCTGAAGCACCACATCTACACACTTCTTGAACACCTCCAGGGATGAGGACTCCCCCCCCTCCCTGGGCAGCCTGTTCCAATCCCTGGTCACTTTTGCAGGAAAGAATTTTTTTTTCCTAATACCCAGTCTAAAGAGCTGGGCTTCATGGTCCTGTTTTTATTCTTTCAGCTTTCAAATGCTGATAGTTTCTATCTGCAATTCTCTGAAAGGCTTTTTGCTTCTTTTCAGAATATCAGGTCACAGGTGGATTAATGTTCCTCTGACAGTTTCTGACCAGCACTGCTGGGTTACTCTACAGAAGGGGATATGTGATCACAAAGAATCATGGCATGGTTTCAGTTGAAAAGGACACATTCCACCAGACCAGGTTGCTCAAGGCCCCATCCAACCTGGCCTTGAACACCTCCAGGGAGGGGGCAACTAGTTACAACCTCCCTGGGCAACCTGTTCCAGTGTCTCACCATCCTCACTGTCAAGAATTTCTTCCAGTCTAAATCTCTCCTTTTCCAGCTGAAATCCATTCCCCCTCATCCTATCACTACAAGCTTTTGAATAAACTCCCTCCCCAGCTTTCTTGTAGCACCTTACAGGTACTGGAAGGCTGCTCTAAGGCCTTCCTGGAGCCTTCTCTTCTCCAGGTTGAGCAGACCCAACTCTCTCAGCCTGTCCCCACAAGGGAGAAACCACATAAAGAAAACAACATTCCCCTGAAGAAAGACTCAGCAGCAAATACAAAAGGCATTTAAACACCTTGTTCCTTAGCAAGGTGCTAGTCTTGAAAAGCAATACCAACCAGGCAAGAGCTGGCCCCTAAGAGCAGCAATCTGTTCTGGCCACAGTTGCTCAGAGGAACTACAGCTCAAAGCCTCAGCAGGGAGCTGGGTGCAGAGTTTTGGGTGCAGAACCTGAGAAATACTACAGAGGCCCAATTGGAAGGAGTGCTCTCAAAAATCAGGCTTTGTTTTGGCCATCAGAAGCCATTCAGCATCCCCAGGCAGATGCTAAAGATCTTGGCTGGAAAGTTCATCTTCCCCTAAGCAGCATGCACATCTTCACAACAGGAACCCAGCCTGCTGTTTGTAATGCTTGGCATTCTAACCTCCAGTAAATATACCAAGTAATCTGCAGGATGTGTCCCTGAGCATGCTTACATGGTAATAATGATGCTAAAGGAGAACAGCCCCTATGATTTATTATGCCTTGTGAAATAAAGCAAAGCCAATCTCTTCCCACCACGGGAAGTACCATCACAGCAGAAAATGGAAACAAGAAAAAGAAACAAACACACACACAAAACAAAAAAAAAACCCCAACTGAAATACCACCCAGGCCTGGTTCAAACAGGCAAACTTTCTAATAAAATATCAGAACCAGATGCTGCAAAAGATGAGTGATAATTAAAGAAGATAAATTAAGGAAAATGTTTTTCCAGGGAATGACTCTGCTGCACACAAATTGTTTCAGCATGAGGGAAAAAAAAAAAAAAAAACATAATAAAAATCACTGCTGCTGCCTGTTTTCAAAAGTTTCCATGAAGGAGTCAAGGCAGGTTCCCTGCTAAATTCCCTCATATCCAGGCTCTCTCTTTGCCTCTGTTGGTTTAATCTTGGTGTGGTTTAGCAGAGCGAGCAGAGGACCCAACGCCAGGAACTCGGTTCCAGCACTGACTCACTGTGTGGGCTCCCTTATGTCATGCTCGGGGCAGGTCAGCCCTGGAAAGCACATCTCTAAAATCAAGTCTTGAGGGGCCCAGAGCCTGATGCTCTCCCCTCTCTCCCTGTGTCAGACGTGCACAGTTCACCAGAGGTTTTTCCCCTGCCTGCCAGCCCAGAAAGCTGATCTCAGGCTAAGCTGGTGTAACCTGATTGCTGTCCCCTCGCAAGAAACCAGCCCACTGGTAGCCAAGTTATGCAGACACCTGTGCAAACTCCCAGCAGGAAACACGGCTGGAGTGCTGCAGATGAAGGCTGGGTTCAGCAGACCCACCAAGACCACCCTGGTGCTTTCTGTGCCTGTGTATAAACTCAGCTTAGTTGGGGTCGTTGTTAAGCTTCAGCTCAGCTAAACACAAGCTGGTGCTTAAGCCCCTCAAAGACCATTACTTTCTTCAGCTTTCCTGCAGGCAGAAAAGTGCCTGCCCAAGTGCTGCAGGCAGAAANCTCCAGGGAGGTTGTGGAGCACAGAAGCACAGAATGTGATCAAAGATCACATTCTGTGCTTCTGTGCTCCACAACCTCCTGGGCAACCTGTGCCAGTGTCTCACCACCCTCACTGCAAACAACTTGCTCCTATCATCCAGTTTCAATCTCCCTTCTGACAGTTCAAACCCATTGCCTCTTGTCCTGTCATTGCAAGACCTTGCCAATAGTCCCTCCCCAGCCTTCCTGGAGCCCCCTTCAGATCCTGGAAGGCTACTCTAAGGTCTCCTGGAAGCCTTCTCTTCTGCAGGCTGCAGAGCCCCAATTCCCTCAGCCTGTCCTCAGAGCAGAGCTGCTGCAGCCCTCTGAGCATCTTCGTGGCCTTCTCTGGACCTACTCCAAGCACTGCACTGAGGAGCACTGTGGTTTGCAGCGTGCCTTTAAGGTCAACAAATTTGGCCTGCTAGGGGCTGAAGGAGAACTCAGACACAAGATCAGGTTCCCAATACTTCCCAAGCTGCTGTGCAGCAAGCATCTGCCTGAGCACAACTCACATACAGCAAGTGCAAGGTGAAAGAATCACACAAAGGTGCTTGGGCAGTAGGAATCAATAACCTGTGGCGAATTGGGAACATTCCTTTCTGTATGAAGATTCATTTTTGTTATCAATACCCAAAAATTCAGGAAAATTCTCTGAGGTTCTTTGGGTTTTCTGTCAACAGGGAGTAGTAGCACAAAGGGTATTTATGGCCAAGGAATTAAACAGTTTAAACAATCAGAACTTGGAAAATAGGAACATGAAAACAGGACAAATTCTATCCATGCTTATGGAGCCTTAGCATTAACTCCAGCAGATGTACTCACGACGCCTTGGCCCCTGAGAAAGTTTCCTGTACAAGGAGGCTTCCAAAACTCATGATAATGATCCCAGGGTAAAATACAAAATATTCCAGGGAGAGGGAAGGAGAGAAGAGCTGAGTTGCTGCTGAGCTGCTGGTGCAAGCTGCAAACATGTGGCTGCTGCAAATCCCCAGTAAGGAGCCGCAAACGGAGCGCTGCTGCCAGTGGAGGGTCAGTGCAGAAAGACACAGGTTCTAAATCATCCCCCAGTAAATATGTTGTTTAGCCTGGAAAAGAGGAGGCTCAGAGGTGCCCTCATTGCTGGAAGGTGTCCAGAGAAGGGCAGCAAGGCTGGTGAGGGGCCTGGAGCACAGCCCTGTGAGGAGAGGCTGAGGGAGCTGGGGGTGTGCAGCCTGCACAAGAGGAGGCTCAGGGCAGACCTCATTGCTCTCTGCAGCTACCTGAAGGGAGGTTGTGGCCAGGTGGGATTGAGCTCTTCTGCCAGGCAACCAGCAACAGAATGAGGGGATACAGTCTCAAGTTGTGCCAGGGGAGGTCTTAGGAGGAAGTTCTTGCCAGAGAGAGTGATTGGCATTGGAATGGGCTGCCCAGGGAGGTGGTGGAGTCCCCATCCCTGGAGGTGTTGAAGCAAAGCCTGGATGGGGCACTTAGTGCCATGGTCTGGTTGATTGGCTAGGGCTGGGTGCTAGGTTGGACTGGGTGAGCTTGGAGGTCTCTTCCAACCTGGCTGATTCTATGATTCTGTGATCACTTTGAAAGTGAAGCTGGCCAACAGGCACTGGCAGCATTGTTCTGGCCAAGGAGTTCAAAGCTTTGTGCCTCATGTGACCATGCAGGCACACTGAGGGGCAGCAGAAGACACCTGACAGGTGGTGCTAAGCTCCCAGCCCTCAAGGCTTTGCTGGGGCCAAACCCTCCATTGTTTGCTCATTCTATTCAACTCCTGGACCCCCAACAGGAGGAGGACAGTAAAGGTTAAACCAGCCTGGCAGGATTTATGCCTTACCAGGACAGTTTGGTTGCAAGGGAGCTTTAAAGGTCAACCAGTCCAACCCCCTGCAGTGAGCAGGGACATCCCCCACTAGATCAGGTTGCTCAAAGCCCAAGCAAGCCTGACCTTCAATGTCTTGAGGGAGAGGGCCTCCACCACCTTCTTGGGCAACCTGTTCCAGTGTTCCACCACCCTCATAGTAAGGAACTTCTTCCTAATGACCAATCTAAATGTACTTTGCTGTAGTTGAAAGCCACTGCCCCTGTCCTGCCACTACAAGCCCTTGTGAAGAGTGCTTCCCCAGTTTGCCTGGATCTCCCTTCAGGTATTGGAGGGCTGCTTTAAGGCAGTCTGTCTTCACAGGAGAGGTGCTTCAGCCCTCTGATTATTTTTGTGGTCCTCCTCTGGTTCCACTCCAGCATGTCCATGTCCTTCTTGTGTTCAGGGTCCCAGAGCTGGACACAGGATGCAGCCCTCAGTGAGGCACAGCTTCATCCAGCCTGCATCCCTGGGCTCGTGCCTCACTTGCCCAGGCAGCTGAGAGGACAGGGGCATTGGGAAGGCAGTGTGTTGTGGTGGCTTGAGTGCTGACTCAGCAAGCCAAGGGAACAGTCTGTGTGTCTCACGTGTGAATGGCAAAGCAAAGAGAGATTCACAGGCTCACAGGACATCAGGGGTTGGAAGGGACCAAAGGGATCGAGTGCAACCTCCCTGCCAGAGCAGGACCAGACAAGCTAACTCAGAAACACATCCAGACAGGCCTGGAAATGCTCCAGAGCAGGAGACTCCACAACCTCTCTGGGCAGCCTGTGCCAGGGCTCTGGGACCCTTCCAGTCAAGAAGTTCCCCCTCATGTTGAGCTGGAACCTCCTGTGCTGCAGCTTCCATCCATTGCTCCTTGTCCTGTGGCAGGGAGCAAGTGAGCAGAGCCTGTCCCCCCCCATCCTGATCCCCAGCTCTCAGGTCTTTATAAACATTTATTAGATCCCCTCTCAGTCTTCTTCAGACTAAGCAGCCCCAGGTCCCTCAGCCTCTCCTCACCAGGCAGTGCTCCACTCCCCTCATCATCCTCATAGCCTCCACTGAACCCTCCCCAGCAGGGTCCCTGTCCCTCTTAAACTGGGGAGCCCAAAACTGAAGGCAGTATTCAAGATGGGGTCTCAGCAGGGCAGAGGAGGAGGAGAACCTCCCTTGATCTGCTTCATGAAGGACACTGCCCACAGCTCTGTCCTGGACAGCAGTCAGCCCAAGTGGTTGAACACACTGAGGCAGCACACGAGCTCCTAGCAATCTGCAGAGGTTTCAGCTAAAGCTGGGAATTTATACTTAATTCAAGGCTCCATGGAAGCTAAGCCTGCTCACAGGCTGCCAATCCCAGCCCCAGTCCAGCCACCCAGATGGCAAAGCCAGCTGCACCCTGCCCCTTCTCCTTCCCAGCCTCAGCAGGAGGCTGCTGGCACTGCAGAGCAGACACCTGGGAATGAGGCATGGACAGCATTATCTAGGGCTGCTTCAAAACAGAACTGCTGTGATCTGCTGGCCAGACTTGGAGAGCAGAGCAGTGCTGAGCACAGTGCTCCCTTGATCCCCTGAAAAGTGCAGTGGTTAAGAGCCTCTACCCCCTTTGAACTTGCACATCCCAGGGAGGCTGCCATCACCCCTTCATCTCTGCCACAGGGCTGGTCAGCTGCAGGACAGAATTCCCTGG
>WBNM01033903.1:0-2500 GCA_013399055.1 Ramphastos sulfuratus | reverse complement strand
TATCACTGGCATGAGAGATGAGCTGCCAAAGTATTACAGGCTCAGTAATTTGCACATGGAAATGAGGATCCAGGGAACAACATGAACATCGGTGGCCTGAGTAGCTTATGATTAAAACATGGTGCTGAGCTTTTTATGATTTCTACAGCTAATTAGCAAGATTTATAAGCATCTAACAAAACCCAATGCTGAATGCAGCAATGATCCTTATTTTCCACTTGAAGCAGGAAACTACTGGGTTCTAAAAGAGTGGGGAAAGGAAGAGAGGAGCAAACACCCTCACCTCTTCCTTTGCTTCTCTCTTTTCCATAGGGTAGGTGGATGCCTCTCAGGTGCCAAGCATGAAGTCTGTGACCTACATCAATGGCAAAGCCTTGCTGATGCAATAGAGAAAAGGCCTCTTGATGTTTCTGGATGGCTTCAGACCAACTGTTTTGTTTTCCAGCACCCTGTTGGGAGAATGCAAGATGTCTGAAAAAGGCACTTTCACCAACACACACTTGGTTGGTTCTGTTCCCCAAAGGTGCAAAAGGAAAAATAGAGGTGGGGGGAGAGAAATACCAGGCTAGTCTGTAGAGGAATGAAGAAAGGCTTAGTTTGCAGCCATACACCCACAAGGGCCCTGCCAATGTTTCCAGGAGGGCTTCTGTCCAGCAGTGCCAGTGTGACCTGCCTGGGAAGCTCCTGGTGTACACTGAGGGGTTGTGTGGGACCTAAGTCCTTTCCCTATGGCTACTGCATTTCCAGAATCACAGAATTAAAAGGTTGGAAATGACCTCTAGGGTCATCAAGTCCAACCTATCACCTAACACCTTCTAATCAACTAAACCCTGGCACTAAGTGCCTCATGCAGCCTCCTTTTAAACACCTCCAGGGATGGGGACTCCACCACCTCCCTGGGCAGCCCATGCCAATGCCAATCTCTCTTGCTGCAAAGAACTTCTTCCTAACATCCAGCCTGAATCTGCCCTGGCACAGCTTGAGGCTGTGTCCTCTTGTTCTGTCCCTGGGTGCCTGGGAGAAGCCCAACCATCCTCATGTACTCACAGACTGTAAAACCTCCAACCAGAGTGGAAAGCTCTTCTGTTTTGCCTGGACAAACCTTTCAGTCAGGAAAGGAGGAATTCTCTAGAAGACCTAATTTCATGGGCATCTCATGTCAAAGTGTAGATAAAGAAAGATGATTGGTAGTGAAGCTGTTGGCAAAGGCATTGCTCCAGCACAGACCCAGAGCCACTGAAGTCAGCTGACTGCTTTTGGTGTGACAGCAGCTGGGTGCTGTGCACAGCACAGCTGAGATTTCACCCAGGACACAGCTGGGGTTTGGCCAGGCTCTCCCTCACCCAAGCTTGCCTCTGGGAAAAGGCTCTCTGGCTGCTGTGGGCATGGCACTTTTTTAGCACCTGCACAGGGCATCTCTCCTATTTCTAGCCAGAAATCAGAGGACCACAGGTGTGGTCTGTGCTCCCCTGGCTGGGAGGTATGACCCATGGAGAGGAGCCTTGATGGGTTCCCCTTGGTGAAGAGCTACATGGAGAGAGATGTGCTGCCTGTAGAACCATCTCAGGCAAACCTGACCTTCAGAGGGCTGCACTTCATTTGTTTTTTTGCCAGTTGTAAACTTCCCATGCCCATGGAAAGTGCTTTACCCACTCTGTATGTCACCACAATGTAATAATTAAAAATAGTTGTCTTATTACACAGTTTGAGTGTGACCACAAAAGCCCATTTACAAAGCTCCATCTTATTTATACTGGAGCTGTCTTTTCCTCAGCTTGGAGATATACAAACACTGCCATGCTTAGCAGTCTCCTAGCATTTTGTTATTCTTTAATGAACTGCTGTCATCACCTCCTCCAGCTTTTTTTTTCCCCCTTCTTGTTCCTGTATTCCTAGACAGTTGGCCTAACTGGGTATAATGGGATGATTTCCACTCCAGCACTGGTTTGGCACTTAGATTAAACCATGCTTGGTAGCTGGCACATCCTTAAGACCAAGTGCCAAACTTGATGGTGAGACCCATGCTGGAGTGAAGCCATAGTTTCCATTTTCAGCACCAAAACCAGGCCACTTCTTTGGTGATATGGAAGAGGAGCAAGGACATAGAAACAATTTTGGAGAGTTCTGGTGTAACATTAGCTAGAGAGGATCAGCCAGGGAGCTTCCACTGGGTGACATTCAGCATCTTGCTCTCTTGGCCAGAGGTTCTTCAGACCATGGGACTGTCACATCAGCAACTCCAACTGCAAAGTGCCCAGCAAGAGGAAAATCAGCAGGGCTTGGCTTCAGTGTACAAACTCCAGGATGCACATGGACTCAAAGCAGGGCTGTAGGTGACAGGATCTCACCCTGCTGCAAAGAGGGAAGTGGAACACAGGCCTGGCCTGTGGGATGCCAGCAGAGCTCAGGCTGGTGCTAGCAGCAGCAGGAGGGCAGTGGGGTGAGGGCTCTGGGTTGCAGGGCAGCCTCCCATGCAAGGAGCAGGGTCTGTCTGGAGCAG
>WBNM01033900.1:0-17238 GCA_013399055.1 Ramphastos sulfuratus | reverse complement strand
AGGAAAAGAGAGGATCTAGAACATTTAAGGAACAGCTAGCCATAATATAACAAACTTTAAACCATTAGAACTAGGAAGAGGTTCTTGCGGTCAACTCTGCCACTTGCCTGTTAGAGGGACTGGAGAAGCTCCTTTCTGCTTAAGGTAGTGTGATGGTTTGGGAGTTCCCTGCCCCTCCCCCCAATTTGTAAAATCCCCAGACTAGACTCAGCCAGCTGGAAGTTAAGGACTGAAGCTCTATTTACAGCTCAGCACAATGTACAAGCAGAGATATACACAACAGACAGGAATAGTTACAGACATACACAAGTTAAAGGGAATACAGAAACACAATTCCCCTCCCAGAAATCAGAGTCCCCAGGAGGGGCTCCCAACCACCCTTCCACTTTCTTCCCACCCCTCTACCTTACCCCAGGGTCTGCCTTATGTGCAGAGTGAGTTTGGAGGATGGGCAAGGGGGGTTAGAAGCAGAGTAGCTAGTTAGTAGTAGAGTTAGTAGTTAGCAGAGAGGACAGGACCCACAGGCTCCCAGAGAGACCGAGAGACACTGTCTTATCTATGTTTGTCATCTTGTTCTTATCCATCTCAGCAAGCCTATGACATCCAGTTTCTATCTCCCTTCCCCCAGTTTAAACCCATTGTCCCTTGTCCTGTTATTGCAAGATCTTGTCAATAGTCCTTCCCCAGCCTTCATGAAGCCCCCTTTCAGATACTGGAAGGCTACTCTAAGGTCTCCTGGAAGTCTTCTCTTCTCCAGGCTGAAGAGCCCCAAGATCACGTTGGGTGATTCTGTGCTCCACAACCTCCCTGGGCAACCTGTGCCAGTGTCTCACCACCCTCACTGTAAAGAACTCCCTCCTAACATCCAGTTTCAATCTCCTCTCTGCCAGTTTAAACTCTTATTAGATAAAATCAGGGCTTATTCTTACCTTTTAGGGCAGAACACAAACAAGTGTATAAACACTTGCATGTACTCTGTTTACAAGTTTGGAAGGAACATGGAGGAGACCCAGAGGTGTCAGACCTTTTGTCCTCCTTTCCCATGGTTGCTTCTCCCAACAACAGGAGAGAGGGGAGCAGAAAACACCTCTGGACAAGCCAGGACACATTTAGGTCTAATTTGGCCTATTTTGGCCTTCCAGGAGGGATGCTCTGCAGTCATCTTGGTGAGCTCCCCTCACAGTGCAAACAGGGATGTGAGACACTAAAACATTTGGAAGGAGAATAAATGGTGTCTGTGTTAACTTAATGAAAGCATTTCCCACCACTAATGCCCTAGTTATGGTTATGTCCAATGCCTCTTCAGTGCTAAGTTTGTATTTGTCACAGTCTGAGTACACACATTCCCTTTTTATTTTGTCATGGTACAATATATTGGAAAATATGGTGTTCTCAGGCTTGGGGGCTTGGGTTCAGGTTGGCTGGGGGTTGGGGTTTGGTTTTATTTTTGTTGGGGTTTGTTTTTTTTTCAGTGATCAAGAATTAGGCCTTTCTCCAGTGTGTTGAAAAAAAAAAAAAAAGCGAGAGCTTTGGGGTCTCTGTTTTTCCCCTTGTTTTTTTTTTTTCAGTGGTTAAGTATTAGGCCCCCCTAATGTGTTGGGGAAAAAAAAAAAAAAGCTTTGGGGCCTCTGTGGGTTTTTTTTTCCCTATAAAGGCAAGGAAAAAAAAAAACAACCTCAAAAATAAACCCAAATCAAAGTACTTCCAGCAAGCTTCTCTGATACATACCCAGCATTGTAATGAGTGTGTATCATGTACTAGTGGGAGGTGCCCCTGCCTATGGCAGGGCGTTGGAACTAGATGATCCTTGAGGTCCCTTCCAACCTTACCATTCTATGATTCTATGTATCATCACTGTTCCAAATGATTTAAAGTGTTTGTTCCAGTTTGCACGAGTTGGGAATGTGCAAGTTATTTTTTTTTAACTTGAAACTATGAGGAAAGAGGAAAACCAAGACCCAGAAATGTTCTTATGGCTGTCAGTGAACGAGCAGGTACAAGTCTGGCAGCAGTGCCTCATTTTCTAAGCTAGGCAACATCTCCTAAGCTAAAATAAGTAAGTTTCAGGTTCTTTTATGCATTCTGTGACTTAACTGTTACTGTTACACAGTTGCAGCTGTTCTCTGTGTTCTCATCATTCTCAGGTTTTTGTTTGGGTTTTGTTTTTTATTAAACCTCTTTCTCAGTTTCTGTCTGGGTAGGTGCTTTGAGAAGAGCCCACTGCTGATCTGGTGTCACATAGGTGTGTTTTGTAGCCAATGCTCTGTTCATTCTGCAGAAGAAGACATGAGATTAACTCACTAAATGAGTTGCTTTGTGAGTAAGAAGAAGTAATTGCTAGCACTGATGTTCCTTCGTTTAAGTTGCTGATGTGTATGAAATTTTAGGAGTGATGCATGAGGCAGCTGCTTTGTACCTTTCTAACCACACTGTTTGATGTGATTTAACTCCATTTTCCTCACAGCAATTGCTAGGAGAACTTTCAGAGGTAACAACATTACTCTTGTGATACTGAACCTCAAAAAGTAGTCTGTTGGAGTCACCCGGTTCTGTAGTGCATGCTTTTGTTGTTTGTGGCAATCAGTAGAAGTGATGAGGTGAATGTCTGGATGTCCTCAGAAGATCTGGAGTTAAAAAGAGAAGTCTTAAAAAAAAAAACAAAAAAAAAGAAATGTTAAATGTGCTTCTATTGGATAATGGCTTTTGGCCACTGTTCAACAAAACATGAAGTGTGTTTCAATGTAGTTTCATCAGTAAATGTGGGATTTCAGCTGTGTTTCCAGTTTTTATTGTGACCTCCAGCAAGCTGTTTCAACGAGGCTTGTGATTGCAGTGCTACATGTTTTTGGAACATCAGCAGCATCTGTTGAGACCTACATGTAGTGTTTAGCTATCACTTACTCTGGGTGATGCTTGTTGTGATGTGCAGTTGCTGCTTTGTATTGCAATGAATCTCCTCTATCGCGTGATAAAATTCTGCTTTTTCCTTGCCTGCTCTTCAGGAAGGGGCATGCAGGAAAGTACATTGTGGGGATAAGAATCTGGCAACTGGAACCTGTGAACAAGATTTTTAACAAAAATCTGAGTATCATTAGAATATTTCAATGGCTGTGAAGTTTTTAAATTCATTTTGGATGTCCCAAAGCACCTCCATCTATATCACAAAGTATTGTATATTTATATTTGCCTCTCTACCAAAGGGCAGGTTTCTTAAATGTACATTATTCTGCTTGCCCTCTTTTTTGTATTATGCATTCCACTTTTCTTGGCATTTGACATTTAAGAAAGCATTTATTGTCTTAACATTGACTTTTCTGTATTCTGCTACTTCAGCAGATTTTAATCTGCTTTAATTTCCCCACAATGCACTGCACAAGGTGGATGCAAAAGAACCAGGATGAATCATGCCCGTGGGGTGAAAAAGAACAAGCAATCCACAAACTAAAAAGGTTTAATGGGGAATGTAATGCAAGACTATGTTTGCTTCACAGGATCACACGATGTCAGGGGTTGGAAGGGACCTCTGGAGATCTTTGAGTCCAACCCCCCTGCCAGAGCAGGACCATAGGACACACATCCAGACAGGGCTTCAAAGTCTCCAGAGAAAGAGACTTCACAGCCTCTGTGGGGAGCCTGTTCCAGTGCTCTGTGGCCCTTGCAGTAAAGAAGTTCTCCCATTTAAGACAACTTTGTTTCTTTGGCCTCTAGCAGGTTGTTCTCTACTGTCTCTATTGTTCACAGGATCACAGGGTGGTAGGGATTGGAAGGGACCTCTGGAGATCAAGTCCAGCCCCCCTGCCAAAGCAGGACCATAGAACCTAATGCAGGTCACATAGGAAGCATCCAGACAGGGCTGGAAAGTGTCAAGAGAAGGAGACTCCACAACCTCTCTGGGCAGCCTGTGCCAGTGCTCTGTGAACCTTCCAATGAAGAAGTTCTTGCTCATGTTGAGTTGGAACTTCCTGTGCTGTAGTTCCCATGCATTGCTCCTTGTCCTATCCCAGGGCACAAGTGAGCAGAGGCTGTCTCTGTCCCTTCCTGACCCCCAGCCCTCAGATATTTATAAGCATTGATCAGATCCCCTCTTAGTCTTCTCTGCTCCAGACTAAGCAGCCCCAGGTCCCTCAGCCTTTCCTCATCAGGCAGTCCCTTCAACATCCTTGTAGCCTCTGTTGGACTCTCTCAAGTAGATCCCTGTCCCTCTTGAACTGGGGAGCCCAGAACTGAATGCAGTATTCCAGGTGAGGTCTCACTGGGGCAGAGTAGAGGAGGAGGATAACCTCCCTTCATCTGCTGGCCACAGTCTTCTGAATGCACCCCAGGATGGCATTGGCCCTCTTGGCCACAGGGGCACACTGCTGTCAGTAGCTGACTATACAAGTTAAGTGAAAAATTAAGGGAAACAAAAGCATTTTTCCCTAGGCTTAATTGACTGGCCATGGAAGCTGATGGGATAAGTATTCTACAGGTGTAACTCAGCATGGTGTAGCTGTAATGGTCCCAGTCTACATTCACTACAAAATACCTTCTCCAGCATGTAGGCTGAGTTGAGGGCACCCAGAGAAGGGCAGCTGCTGACATTTAATGAAAGTTAGATTGATGTCAGGCACCGATTTGCTGCTCAGATTCTAACATATGGTTCCTGCCATTATTTCCCTACTTGATCTGCAATAAAGCCTCTGCCTCGAAGGAAATAGGGAAAGGTATTTCAGGAAGGAGCAATGAATCTGGGGAATGTACTCATCTATTTCCATACCAAAGCAAGTAGACTTCTCATAACCAAGAAATGAGGAATCTGTTGAGCAAACAAACTTTCCTATGAGACTTTCAAACTGTGTTAGTCCAAAACTGCAGAGAGGAAGCACTGTTAAAACAGTGAGGGGTGGAGTTTGAATAGTGTGAACAAAAAGGACTGCATAGATTGCTTGTGAGCTTCTGGACTTGGCTGTCATTGGGATGGTTTTGGGAAAACACATGAGTATTCCTGTAACTGATGCCATTCTAAATGCAAAGAGGGAGAAAATAAATTATTCTCCAACGTTATCTTGCTGCTAGTGACTAACTAGCAGGTCTCTCAAGAATAATTTGCATGTTGCTAGAAGATTGAACTGCCCTATTCCATGAATGGTTGAGTTTGGCTTTCTTTAATTGGATATAGTGACCACACAAATAGCTGAAAGGGCATAACTGAGTTTGGGCAGGGGGAACAGGAACCTCTCCAAGGGTGGCTGCAGTCGTAGGAACAATGTTACCCCAACCCCAGTGCTGTTTGTCACTTAAACCATTAGGCAGGCTTAGGTGTGGCTGGCTGCCTTGAGTTTTCACTCATTTTGGGCACATGTAAAATACACCTTTTTATGTTGGAAAAGTCCAACGAATCAGAAATGTTGGCAGCTGTTAAAAAGCACCAGAGAATAGAAAGTATTTCATTTGTAGGAGTCATAGCTTGAAAGAATAATCTGCTTCAGATGATGCCATTGCTGCAGATTTTGAGTCCAGCAGGGAAGGAAACTGATGCCAAACTTTGATGCCAAGTGGAGTTTTGGCAAATTTTGGAGCCGTATCCGGGCAAGTCTTGGTGTAATAAATGAGATCAGTTGGTGCAAAGCATCTCAGCGTTTCCTGCAGCAGCCCGAGTTTGGCTGACGGATTGCCCACGATTTTGTTGTCAAACCGAAGTCTCTCTGCATCCTTTCAGAAACAAAGGACAGACTACGTTGCAAAACAGCCCGAACCGGTTCCTGCTACTCCTTCGCCTCCTCCAACGCCCGCTCCTGTCCCCGTGGCCGTCCCCCTCCCTCCCAGCGCACCCGCGCCTATCGCGGTTACCGCGCCCAAAGCGCCAGCAGGCATCAGCCGCCAAAGCAGCACCTCCAGCGACAGCGGCGGGAGCGCTGCACGAGACACCCAGAGGCAGAAGCAAATTCCTGTGGATCGTAAGTCTGGCTTAGAAGCAAGAGAAGTGTTTCTCCCATTCCTGTGTGCTTTGCTTAATCCTTAAGCTCTTTCAAAGCCCTGTGTTTCAGATGAGCGCTCTGGTTTATTTACACCTAACCGTCACCTTCCGGTCCCTGAAGGGGGTCTACAAGAAGGATGGGGAGAGGCTGTAAAGGCCTGCAGTGACAGGACAAGGGGCAATGGCTTCAAACTAGAGCAGAGCAGATTCAGACTGGATGTTAGGAGCAAGTTCTTTACCATGAGGGTAGTGGAACAGTGGAACAGGTTATGCAGGGAAGTAGTTGGGGCCCCAGCCCCAGAGATATTCAGGGTGAGGCTGGACAGGGCTCTGGGCAACCTGATCTAGTTGAGGATGTCCCTGCTGGCTGCAGGGGGATTGGACTGGATGACCTTTAGAGGTCCCTTCCAACCCAACCCATTCTATGAAATAGTTAACCTCAACCCTAGGTTTACAATACACATTTCCTATGTACTTGTGTTCTGACCCTCACTAAACACAACGGTAAGTAGGGACAAAACACTTCTGCACTTGTCCCAATTCTAAATCCTCTCCTTTTATGACTGGCTGCAATCTTCAGTCAGTGGTTTTCAACACTGCAAATGCCTGCACTGTATTTTGGCTAATGTATGTTTTGCTGCTGGTTTACAACCTAAATTGCTTTTAAAATTGATGAGGCTGTTTTTACTCTTCTCTTCACGGTCATCTATATTTCTAGGGCATTTGCACCATTCTGAAACATGTATCCAAGGCCTGCAAGAAGTCTTAACAGGTCTGGCTGATGCAGAGAAAAGGTGGTGTAAGAGTGTTGTAGGATCACAGGATGCTAGGGGTTGGAAGTGACCTCCATAGCATCAAATCCAACCCCCCGCCAAAGTAGGACCATAGAATCTAGCACAGGTCACACAGGAACATATCCAGACAGGGATGAAAAGTCTTCAGAGGAGACTCCACAAACTCTCTGGGGAGCCTGTTCCAGTGCTGTCTGACCCTTGCAGTAAAGAAGTTCTCCCATTTAAGACAACTTTGTTTCTTTGGCCTCTAGCAGGTTGTTCTCTACTGTCTCTATTGTTCACAGGATCACAGGGTGGTAGGGATTGGAAGGGACCTCTGGAGATCTTCAAGTCCAACCCCCCTGCCAAAGCAGGATCATAGAACCTAATGCAGGTCACACAGGAAGCATCCAGACAGGGCTGGAAAGTGTCCAGAGAAGGAGACTCCACAGCCTCTCTGGGCAGCCTGTGCCAGTGCTGTCTGACCCTTGCAGTAAAGAAGTTCTTGCTCAGGTTGAGTTGGAACTTTCTGTGCTGTAGTTTATACCCATTGCTCCTTGTCCTATCCCAGGGTGCAACCGAGAAGAGTTTGTCCCCTCCCTCCTGACCCCCAGCCCTCACATATTTATAAACATCAATTAGATCCCCTCTAAGTCTTCTCTTTACCAGATCATCTTACAGTCAGGTTCTCTTAGCTCAGTCAGAGCAGCAGCAAATGGCAGACCACTGAGCAAACTTTTATGTCCTTGTTTTAGGAGGGCAAGAGAACACATTCCATAGCCCTTCATCTGGCAAACGTGGCCACCTGCGTCCAGCAGTGTGTGGAGAGCAGCCCCAAGGAGAACAGTCTGCCAGGAGGAACAGGCTTCACTGCTGTTTCCCATAGCTTCTGCCTTTGTCCCTGTTTTGAGCAGTTTGTTACTGAACTAAAACCAGAAACCTGAGCAGTTTTAAAAGATGGGGAAAGTGAGGATGAACTTCACACACATACAAATGATCATTTTGTTTCCATGTAAGATGATCTTTGAGTGTCATAGCAGGTGTGTTTTCTTGTATCCATGATGGCCTCTGTCCATTACAGATGGAGAAAGTGAAGTCCATCCTGGCCTTAGGTACAGCTTGTGAGGTGTGAAAGGTTGCTGTGAATTAAGTGTTTACAAGACCTCTCTTGCCCTCTCAGCCTTTGCTGAGGCCCTGGGCCATGCATGAGAGCTCATTCACCCTCCTGGGCACTTTGGGTCAAGCCTAGTTAATGGACTTGAAGCACCTCAGAGAACACCTTGCCCCTGCAGCTGCTGCCCAAGCACCCACCTGAGCTGTGCAGAGAACATGTGACACAGTACCTGCTTCACACCAAGGGCATCTTGTTTCTTTCTGGTAGTGCATCTGACAGATGAATGTTTATCTTTTGATAGAGGCTTGGCCCAGATAAAACAAGCCTTTCAAAAGCTGTGTCAAGAGAATGAAGATAGCCATTCTCCCACTCTCTTCCTGTTTGGGAAAAGAATTGGTGCAAGCTTCCATAACACTGCCTAAGGGCTTTGCTTCACATACCTCAGACCTTCACATATCACTGAGCACATGCCTTGGGTACATCATTGTGGCTTCTGAGTCACACTCTTGGATGGGGGAAACCCAACAGAAAAGGGCCTGAATGCCTCAAATATTTTACTAAAGATATTTTGTCTGCTTTCAGCCAGGGGCTGTGTTGTAAAAGGAAAAAGCAAATGGGTAACCCAAGGACTTTTTTTTTTTCATTTTGTGATGATTAAAAAATAATACCCTAAAAACCTATATAAAGCTTGGATTTACTTTTGTAACTGGCTGGAAATCTTGATCCTTGGAGAGGTTTTGGAAGATAAAGGAAAGCAGAGAAACAAACATGTTTGCTATCTTTACTGTTGTGTTCCTCTGCTGCTATCAGTTTAATGGGAGAAAAGGAACAGTTCTACCCATCTGAATGCATCAGAGAAGGTGCTGTAGTTACTACTTCTGCACCAGTGTGAGAAGGTTGACTAAAAATGCCTTGGCAAGGAAATCCTGAACATTTTTTACATGACTTAAAAGTTGTGTCAAAGCATTTTTATAGCAAATCTGGAGCTACTGCAGGGAGACTTTAAATCAGTATTTCCTCTGTGCCCAAAAAGACATTTTTGCACCCTTTTGGATTCTACCTATTTTTGTGAAATCATCCATGGAACCTTTTTATCTGCATTTCAAGCAATTTCCATTCTAACTATTATATTATAAATATAATACGTGTCATTATAATTGACTTTGTTAAAAATCCATGAAAAGCATTTCAGTTTGTTGCCTGATAATGAGTAGCAACTGACCTAAACCCTTAAATGGGTTCTGTTGGGTAGCAAGTTTGTACCATTTTCTTTAAAACAATAAAAAGTCTTGCTCAAATTCCTGTGTCTCTGGTGACAGCAACTATTTTTTTTAACTCTTTTGTTGTTGTTTGTTTTGGTTTTTTTTTTTATTTTGTTTTGTTTTCTTTTGTTTCTTTGTATTTTTAATGCAAATTGTGAGCTTTTCTCATCCAACCAGTCACTCCAGACTTGGAGTGAATTCAGTTTTAGAACCCCTTCAAAAATGTGATTACCATAATAGCTCATTGCATGTAAGGGGATATGGAACAAGTTCTTTACCATGAGGGTAGTAGAACACTGAAACAGGTTGCTCAGGGAGGTGGTTGGGGCACCAACCCTGGAGATACTTAAGGTGAGGCTTGACAAGGCTCTGAGCAACCTGATCTAGTTGAGGATGCCCCTGCTGACTGGAGAGGCAGTTGGACTGGATGAGCTTTGGACGTCCCTTCTAACCCAGACCATTCTATGATTCTGTGTCAGCAGCAGTGGCACTGTTTTGCCTGCACCGATTTGCACTAAGAAGTTGCACTTCCGAATAAAAAAATATTTGTGGAAAGTGCTGCCTTTCCACAGTGTAAACAATCTTCTCTTCTTCCTCATCTTTTTTTGCTTTTCATTTCAAAAACGTTGTAATTTTATTTGAAGAAACAGAGGTTATGACAACTGAATTACCTTTTGTTCCCCTTTTCTTCCACAGTGTAGGTGCTGTCCGTTTGATGCACCCCTCTGCAACAGCAAGCTCATGTCCTCTTTTTAGGGTCTTTGTTACATTTCACAGAATCACAGAATGTCAGGGGCTGGGAAAGACCTCAAAAGCTCATCCAGTCCAAGCCCCCTGCCAGAGCAGCATCACCTAGAGCAGATCACACAGGAACACATCCAGGCGGGTTTTGAATATCTCCAGAGAAGGAGACTCCACAACCCCCCTGGGCATCCTGTTCCAGTCTTCTGTCACCCTCACAGGGAAAAAATTCCTCCTCAGGTTTCCATGGAACTTTCCTTTGCCTCAGCTTCCACCCAGTGCCCCTTGCCCTGTCATTGGGCATCACCCAGCAGAGCCCGGCTCCAGCCTCCTGGCACTCACCCTGCACATACTGATAAGCATTAATTGGGGGATTTGGTTTGGGTTTTTTGGGGGGTGTCCCTATTTTGGTGCTAGTTTGGTTTGGGGTTTTTTGGGGGGGGGCTTTTTTCCCCTTTGTTTTGTTTTGCAAGAGAAGGAGTAGGAATAATGAAATCTCTGCTGGGATACGAATTCAGTCAGATTTAGTGAATGAATTCTTAAAGGGAGAAAAAAAAAAACCAAAAAGTTTAAGGTCTTGAAGTGGAGCATAAGAAATGTGCTGGCTTTGATAAAGCAAACTTACAGACTAACCTGTGGGGACCTGTCTCTCTAGGCAGGAAATCGCAGATGGAGGAAGTGCAGGACGAACTCATCCACCGGCTCACCATCGGCCGGAGCGCGGCCCAGAGGAAGTTCCACGTGCCACGGCCCAACATCCCCGTAGTTAACATCACCTATGACTCTTCACCCGAGGATGTGAAAGCCTGGTTGCAGTCCAAAGGATTCAACCCTGTGTAAGTTTGAGGGCAAATGTTAAGGGAACGCATTAAAACCATTTTCGCGGCGTTGCAGAATCATTCAGGTTGGAAAAGCGCCTCAGGATCCTTCAGTCCGACTGAAACCCTACTCTGCAAATTCACTCTAAACTATATCCCCAAGCACCACATCTTAATGACCTTTAAACGCATCCAGGGATGGGGAATGGCTGAGAGCAGCNAATCCCCTCCCTTGCCCTGCTGCCCACACTGCTCTTGCTGCAGCCCAGCACACAGTTGCTGTCTGGGCTGCACTCACACTGCAGCCTCATCTTGAGCTTTTCATCACCCCAGACCCCCAGGGCCTGTTCCTCAGGGCTGCTCTCAGCCATTCCCCACCCAGCCATTCACCACCATGTATGTGGAGATACATCTCTCCACATATATCAATGCGGTCATGGATCTCTAGAATTGTTCTTTAGCAAAAAGAAATTGTGTCTATTAGCCTCCACCAAAAGGTACTTGTTATAACAGAGAATGAATTGGCTTCAAGAATACTGAACAGCTGCATTCAGTTTTGTCTTTATTTCATACCCCTGTCTGAGGCAATGGGGGATGAAGCCAGCCTACTTCTCTCCCTTGCCTAGTGTGTTTTTGCTTATTTCTTCTTCCCTTTGTGTGACCCCAGGACTGTCAACAGCCTTGGCGTGCTGACAGGTGCTCAGCTTTTCTCCCTCAACAAAGAGGAACTGAGGACTGTTTGTCCAGAGGGGTCTCGAGTCTACAGCCAAATTACAGTACAGAAATCTGCCTTGGAGGTATGTATGACCCTTGCTACTTTTGAACCCACAGCTGTGAGGCAGCTGGGCTTTCCTCAGTTCCCATCAGCTTCATAAGCACTGCTTGCACCTGAATTATTTGGTACTAACACATTGAAAGAGCACTCATGGAAACTCTAGGTAGGATCACAGATCACAGGGTATTAGGGCTTGGAAGGGACCTCTGGAGATCTTCCAGTCCAACTTTCCTGTCAGAGCAGGACCAGAGAATCCAGCACAGGTCGCACAGGAACACATCCAGACAGGGCTGGAAAGGCTCCAGAGGAGACTCCTCAACCTCTCTCTCTGAGCAGCCTGTGCCAGTGCTCTGTGACCCTTACAGTAAAAAGGTTCTTGCTCATGTTGAGTTGGAACTTCCTGTTCTATAGTTTCCATCCATTGCTCCTTGTCCTATCCCAGGGCACAAGTGAGCAGAGGCTGTCCCTGTCCCTTCCTTCCTGACACCTTCTGCTCTCCAGACTAAGCAGCCCCAGGGTTCTCAGCCTCTCCTCATCAGACAGTGCTCCAGTCCCTTCAGCATCCTTGTAGCCCTCCATTGGACTCTCTCCAGTAGATCCCTGTCCCTCTTGAACTGGGGAGCCCAGAACTGGATGCAGTATCCCAGGTGAGGTCTCACTAGGGCAGAGTAGAGGTCGGGGGAGAACCTCCCTTGATCTCTTCCCACTTCTAAAGGGGTCCACAAAGCATTAGAAAAAGTGCACAGTAGCACTCAAGTTCAAGACACTGTGTGCTGTAACCAGACTGCTAGAAGACAAAATGAGCCAAAAAGGGCTTTGAGGAAAACAGTAAGGAGGAGTAATATGCCCTTTTTTTTGCTTTCTGCTCTGATAGTTGGACAAACTCCTGGTACTTTTGGTGGTGACAAATTAGTTTTGCTTCATCTTGGTAGAAGAGATTCAGTTCATCACAACATGACATAGTGAGCTCACTGCTGAATCTTGAGGCCTTTCAGGTCAAATGCTGGGGCATCTCTATTGATGGGTTTCTGAGTGGGGGGAAAACATATGTGGCACTGTGCTAGCAGAGTTACTGAGCTAAGGGTAAAGGCATTGTATTCATTGCTCCCTGGCAGCTTGCTTCCATTACAGTGGTTCCTTGAACACCTGAAAAGCTTGTGTGCAGAGTAGTGCTTGGGAGAATGCTTACCAGTGTTAAACCAGGATAACTGCAGGTACATAGAATCACAGAATGGTAAGGTTGGAAGGGACCTCAAGGATCATCTAGTTCCAACCCCCTGCCATAGGCAGGGACACCTCCCACTAGTACAGGTCACTCAAGGCCTCATCCAACCTGGCCTTGAACACCTCCAGGGAGGGAGCAGCCACAACCTCCCTGGGCAACCTGTGCCAGTGTCTCACCACCCTCACTGCAAACAACTTCCTCCTAACATCCAGTTTCAATCTCCCCTCTGCCACTTCAAACCCATTGCCCCTTGTCCTGTCATTGCAAGACCTTGTCAATAGTCCCTCCCCAGCCTTCCTGTAGCCCCCTTCAGATCCTGGAAGGCTACTCTAAGGTCTCCTGGAAGCCTTCTCTTCTCCAGGCTGCAGAGCCCCAACTCTCTCAGCTTGTCCTCAGAGCAGAGCTGCTGCAGCCCTCTCAGCATCTTGGTGGCCTCCTCTGGACCTGCTCCAACAGTTCCATGTCCTTCCTGTGCTGGGGGCTCCAGAAGTGCACACAGGACTCCCGGTGGATGTGCCTGTGCTACGCCATGTGATGCATTGTGGTTGCTTTAAGTTAAGCAGCATTTCAGGATCATCAGTCATGTTCTTACTGATGTTATCAGAGAGGTAAATTGTTTCAGCCTCAGCTGCTCAGTGGTTTCCAGAAAAATCTTCCTTCATGCCCTCTGATAAAGCACGTTGTTGGGTATCTGCTGATGTTTTTTATGCATGACTTCAGTAATGAGTGATTGCTCTACTTGCTTTATATCTGAAACCAAGTAGGCAAGGACAAAATTAATTTAAAGCAAGCAAAACTGCCCTCTCACCTTCAGAGAGTGTATTATAAGCCCTCTGCTTTGCCTTTCCACTCTGGGAGAAGAAAACAATGGTAATTAACCTAGGAGAAGCATCCTAACCTCCCTCCCTGTGTACCCTTAACCCATCTGGCAGGTAATGGCATCAGATAATGCATCGTAATGTACGGAATGGAATAAATCTAAATTAATTTTTAGGTGATGGGATAAATTTGTAGAGTTCAGAAGCAGATGAAAGATTTTTCCCCTTAACAGTCCTCTGAAATTTGTTTTTACAAATCTCATGAACAGTTTCAGTTTCCTTATTCAGAGGCTATTTTGGAAGGCAGTTTGGAAGCTTGGAAGGTCACATCGCAGCCAAATAACACAGTAGCAGATCTGGCTCCTTCTCTATGATCCTCTAGTTTAATTCCAGTCATGCAGACTTAGGAAAGTTCTGCTCTAGTGGCTATGTGCCCTGGCCTTGCCACCACTTTACTTACATTGTCAGAGCAATCTGTTTGCAGGTAGCTCAGCAGACCTGTTTCTCACCCCAAGAGGTGAAGTAAAGCCTTGTCCTCACCAAACCTCACTGTCGCTGATACAGCAATGATTCAGTTCCTACTGCTGGGCTCTCTGACACCTGTGTCTCTGAACAGCAAAAGCATAGTGGTATATGGAGGGATGTGAGACACTAAAATTAACTCCTTGCTTAGGCCATGGCTGTGCAAACCCATGGGCATGCATAAATACTGTGTCTGAATAAATGTAAACTCACCAAGGATTTATGAGCTTTCATTTCTAACTACGATTTGTACTCATTTTTAAGTAGTCGAGGGTAGAATCCTAGCAAACCTGCTGAGCTTTTAACCCTGCTTTTACTGAAGTCATATTTTACTCCATAAATATTTAACCCTCTCAGAGGTCTGCATGAGAATTAAAAATGCTCAGCAGTGCTGAAAGTCAGGCTGACACTGTGAACAGTCTGCAGGTTATTTTCCGGTCCATACTTAAGGACAGTGTAAAAATACTTTCCTATTACAAATGCTATTTAAGCAGATGTCTTTTCAGTTCTGGAGCTGCAAGGTGAATTGAATTTGTTTAAATATGACACATGACATCCTTGTCACCAAACTGGAAAAACATGGACTGGATGGGTGGAGCACTGCTGGATAAGGAATTAGCTGGATGGTGGCACACAGAGAGTGGTGATCAAGGGCACAATGTCCACCTGCAGATCAGTGCCAAGTGGCTCCCTCAGGGGTCAGTGCTGGCACCAGTGTTGGTTAACATCTTTGTCAGTGCCATGGACAGAGGAATCAGTGCAGCCTCAGCAAGTGTGCAGATGGCACCAAGCTGTGTGGCACAGTCGACTTGCTAGAGGGCAGGGATCCATGCAGAGGGACCTGGACAGGCTGCAGAGGTGTGCCCAGGCCAACCTCAGGACATTCAACAAGGCCAAGTGTAAGGTCCTGCACCTGGGTAGGCACAATCCCAAGCACAACTCCAGGCTGGGTGGGGAATGGCTGAGAACANTGGCTGCTCCCTGCCTGGAGGTGTTCAAGGCCAGGTTGGACAAGGCCTTGAGTGAACTGTGCTAGTGGGAGGTGTCCCTGCCTATGGCAGGGGGTTGGAACTAGATGATCCTTGAGGTCCCTTCCAACCTTACCATTCTATGATTCTATGAATATCTACCTTACTAAAATGCTCACAGATGAACTTCATCCCACATCAAACCCACAAGTAAACTCTCTTTTATTTCTTTGTAGGCTAACAGTGGCAGTTCTGAACTGCAAGAAATTATGAGAAGACGACAAGAAAAAATCAGTGCAGCTGCCACAGATTCAGGTGTGGAGTCCTTTGATGAAGGAAGCAGCCACTAAATGTCTCCTCTTTTCTTCAATTCCACTCTCCATAGCATTATACCATCCAGCTTTGTTTTAGGCAGCAGTGAAGGTCAATGCCTTACTATACTGTAACCATTAATTAGCCACCATAAAGAAAACTTACAGTAGTCTCCACAGAATTAGCTGCTGCTGGCTTCTGCTACTTGAAATGAATAGATGAGAAATTCAGTGGAGGTTGCTGACAGGTGGAAGGAAATACAAGCTCACCATTCATTAGCAACCAAAGATGAGCCTTGGCTTTATGGAATTAATGTGCCAGAGAAGCTGGGATAGGCCTGTCTCTGTGATTCATCCCAGGGAAGCTGAGCCAGCAATAAAAAAAACCATCTGAAGCTTTCAGTCATCCTAAGATTCTGAATCCCACCTCTTGCTGTAGAGTGCAACTATGTCTTTTTGACTCGGTCTCTCTTGTCGTGCGTTTGGCTGCAGGATTGACTTAAGCTGTTGGTGCCAGCGATCAGAGAGGAAATGTTTAGCCAAGGAAGAGCAGCCCAACCTAGGCTGAATCTTTTCTTGCATCACTCCCCAGGTGTTTTATTACTAATGATGCTGTTGGTAGCAAAGTAATACTCTGTACATTGATTTTACCAACGCTTCACTCGTGATGGAGCTGTAATACCGCGCAAGAAGGAGCAACTAAATAGTAACACAGCTTGGCTCAGAGAGGTGATCAGATCTGCTGTAGGTAGCCATAAAACAATTCACAGGACCTTTCTTTTATATACTTGCCTTTTTTTTTTTTCTGTCAGTGGCTTAACCCCTCAGAAGAACAGTGTATAACAATCTGCACTCCTCTGTGTGTTGATCCCAGGTGTCAGTTTTCCCCTTATGTACAAAGCTGTAGTTCCTTTATAAATGTAATCCTTTGGAAAAGTGGTTTCCTGGAGGAAAAAAAGGAGAAGAGGAAACATCCATTCCAGCAAATATTATTTTTGAAGAGGCAATTATTTTTTTTTTTTTTTTTTGGTCACAAAATGTTATTTCACATGGTTGTGTGATTTTATATATAATATATGTATTATATATAATATATAATATCACTTAGATTTAATCACCTAGTTTAAGTTTCATAGTGCCTTTTTTCACATGAATCAGCTTAAAGTCTGCAATAAACAGTATTTCTTGTCTGTTCAATAGTTGTATCTTTGTAGCTACAAAGATGGAATTGAAATAAGAAAATGTTCTTGATTTTTTGGGTTTTTTTTTTGCCATTAGTTTGCTCTTCCTGTGCTTACAAGGGGAAAAAACAAATCCTATTCATTTTTCATAAAAGAAAAATTTAAATCTTAATAAAGGTGTTTAGTGCCATTTGTTGTAAATGTCCTTACAAAAGACTTGTGTGTTTGTTGTGTGTCTGTGTTTTATTCTTACCTTTAACAGAGATTCTCTGTGCTCCTGAAAAGGACACCTGCATAGTCTTATTCAGAAATTATTCAGGAAGTGAAAAAACTCCAACCTGGACTCCTCTTAGTGCCACAGCAATCACTAAGAATGGCTTCTTGTCTTACCCAGTGAAAGAAATTATAGTTCCTGGTTGCTTTCTCCCTATAGGAAACAGTTGAACCAGCACACACCTGCATGATACTTCATTCATCCAACCTATGTACATAGATCCAGGGGAGAAAATTGCCTCACTGCCTCTCCTATCATTAGAGGTGAAGCCCAGACCTCCAAAGGCTTGATGTATGTGTTCTGATTCACATTTCACATTTCCTTTTCCCCATCCTTGCCAGCAAGTGTCCATACCTAGCCTGAACACTGTAAACTCCCCTAATTTGGGTGTGAATGACTAAGGGCAAATCTTGCCTGACAAATCTGGTGCCTTTTTATGATGAAGTCACAGCAACAGTGCACAAGAGAAGGGCAACCGAGGTCATCTACCTGGACCTGAG
>WBNM01033868.1:0-13009 GCA_013399055.1 Ramphastos sulfuratus | reverse complement strand
GCTAGTGCAGGAATACTTCTACAAATGGAGCCATCCTGGTAACCACCAGGCAGTAGCTTATATAGCTTATTTAAGGCATATGTCTCAAGATTAACAAAAGGGAAAAATATAAAGAACTACAGGCTGAATGCATTTTATTTCCATTAGGGACAAGCTTATCTGTTATTGTGTGTATTGTAGATCTCAAATCCATGAAGCAAATCATTGTCTCTGTTTTACATTACAAAATATAAAAATCTATCATAGAATGGTAAGGTTGGAAGGAGACCTCAAGGATCATCCAGTTCCNGGAGTACTGAAAAGTGTTAAGAATATCATAGAATAGTTTGGGTTGCAAGTGACCGCCAAAGGGCATCCAGTCCAACCTCCCTACAGTCAGCAGGAGCATCCTCCACTAAAGCAGGTTGCTCAGAGCCTTGTCAAGCCTCACCTTGACTAACTCCAGGGATGGGCCCTCAACTACTTCCCTGGGCAAGCTGTTGCAGTGTTGCGGCACCCTTACGGTCAAGAATTTGTTCCTAACACCCAATCTAAATCTCCCCTCCTCTCATTTCAAACCATTGCCCCTTGTCCTATCACAACAGGCCTTTGGAAACAGTCCCTCTGCAGCCTTTTTGGAGACCCCCTTCAGGTACTGGAAGGCTAATATTAGGCTTCCCTGGAGCCTTCTCTTCTCCTGGCTGAACAACCTCAGCTCCATCAGCCTGTCCTTATAGCAGAGCTGTTCCAGCCTCCTGAGCATTTTCATGGCCCTCTTCTGGGCCTGCTCCATCAGGTCCTTAGGAAGTTTAGAAGTAGTTTTCTGGAGCCCAAGAGATAAAACCACCTCCAAGGCTATTCTAACATTTAAATCACATCAATATTATAAAAACTGTTCCGAACATTCAACCCAAATGCCTACCTTGTCCAGATTCATCACATTAGCCCTGGTTACTTATTTGCCCAACTTTGAATTATCTCTCTTTATCCATTAGGGTCATACATTTTAAATTCCCTGAGCTTCTCAAAGTTCTATCTGATGAGTTCTCTAAATTTATTTCCTACAGCTGTCCTGGCAATTTGCATTACCTTTGTCTGAACACTTCATTTTGTTAATAACTTTTTGCTAGTGACCGCACAGAACTGTAAAGAACAGGGCACATCCTAGGCTGATCATAAAACCAGCACGAAGGCCAAGGTCATTTCTTGACTTCTCTGCAGTCAAGATCCTCTTGGTGCTGGTCTAGTTTTAATAGCAACTGAAGTACATTCAGAGTTGTTTCAGTGAGCCTGTGTGAGCAGAAAGGGTTCCTGGAGCATGCAGACCCATATATACTATGTGATCTGTGCCACACTACTTCCTGAGAACACACATGAGCAAAGAGAAGTGTGTTGTGCCCAAGGAGCATACATCCAGCTGATTTCCTTAGTAAAATTAGCAGCTGATGTGGTTTAAAGTAACTGAGAGTTGACAAGAAATTGCTGCTTGTGGTAGCCTCAGAATCCCAATAGAACACAAATTAGATGAATTAAATGCCCATGCACATTTCTGCTGAACTACAAAGCACCAGACAGCAGAGTTAGAGGTTCTACTGAGCCATGTGACAGTGGCTAGTCTCTGAAGTTGTGCCTGACACAGAAGCACTGCATGTTGACTCAGGGAGAACACCAGCCAGCAAGCTGTGATGGTGAAAAACACTGCTTGGGTCACCTAGTACTCTCCATTTAAGCAGCAGAGCTGTTTTAACGTTCCAGGCAGGGAGTTCAGTCTAGCAGCTGACTATAGTACAGCTCAGCCAAGTGCATCTGGATCACAGCCTACTCAACCCATGCTCAGAACAAGTCTACCCATGGTACAACCATCTAGTGGGTTGTTAATGAGCATTTATACAGACAGCAGGTCAGAACAGAGAAGGAGGATACATTCTGTCTCCTCTGCTGCGGCTTGCACCTGTTGCCCCTTGTCCTATCACTGGACATGACTGAGCAGAGCCTGGCTCCATCCTCCCAACACTGCTCTTCACATCTTATAAACTTGAATGAGGTCACTCCTCAGGCTCCTCTTCTCCAAGCTAGAGAGCCCCAGCTCCCTCAGCCTTTCCTCAGAAGAGAGATGTTCCACTGTCTTCAGCACCTTTGTAGCTCTCTCTTGAACTCTCTGAAACAGTTCCTTGAGGTCCTTCCTGAACTGAAGGGCACAGAACTGGACACAATATTCCAGACATGGCCTCACCAGGGCAGAGTAGAGGGAGAGGAGAACTTCCCTTGACCTACTCACCAGACCCCTTCTGATCTACCTCAGGATACCTTTGATCTTCTAGGCCAAAAGGGTCCATTGCTGGCTCACAGGCATCCCTCTGCCCACCAGGACTCCCAGGTCCCTTTCCCCCATGCTGCTCTCCAACAGGTCAGTCCCCAGCCATGGGCTTGCTCTTTCCCTGGTGCAAGACACTACACTTGCCCTTCTGGATCAAATCATAATTCCTGTAATCAGTACAGTAAAGTGGAATTCTACCAAAAGGAAACAAAGTGAATCCTTTGGGATCTGTCTGCTGTATTATACAAAGATCTTCAAAGAAATGAGGTTGGTGTGCTTCAGGCAAACATTCCCTGTCCCAAATAATGTGTTGATGGAATTCCCTGTGATTTTATTACACATTCAGAACTCAGTGACAATCTCACTGAAGTGAATGTGACTTGAACTGTTAATCTAAGTGAGAGTGGAAGTAGACTTCTATTCTTCCTCCTCTTGCTCAGTATTGAACAGAGCCACCCAGACTGCCATGGAATTTTAATCACAGATAAGCTGCAAAATATACAGCAACTTTAATGTACCATTATAGATGTTGTAAAATTAGCNCATTGCATCCTGCCTGCACCCGAAAGCCTCCTGCCAAGACAGGAAGTCCTGGAGATACACAGATCATCCAGAGGAGATCAGGACCAGGTCAGAGCTTGTCTGCCTCCTTTCCCCAGCAGCCTGGGAAGAATCAGAAGTGTCAGCAGCTGACAAGACAGTAACAGAATTCCCTGAAAGAGTTTGGGTGCTGTCTGAAGCTGTAGCCAGCCCTGCCAGTTGGGAGATATTTTGTGAGTAAATCCTTCAAGCCTCTTGTAACTCACCATTGCCTTCTGCCAGCAGCAGAAAGGAGCTCCTTGAGTCCACCTAGTGGGCAAGCAGAGTATTGACCGCAAGCGGTGCACTGACCACAGCAACCTTCTCTGCCAGTGCAATTGAGTTCAATTAATGTTATACATTATTGCTAGTTATTGCTAGATCCTTTGTTATTATCTGTATAAAGTTTCCATGACAGTGCAAAGAACCAATTATTATTAAAATTAGTGGTCAGGGTGGTGAGTCTCCCTAATATTGAATATTAATAAACAATATTAGTCTTTGAAAATCATCTCTCACATCAATTAATTACCCCCCCATAACAGTGTTCTATGAAGATAGTTTGGTCTTTCCAGCCACTACTCAAAGCACAAGCAGAAAAGGCCAAAATAATATTTTGCATTTGGTCCGACTGAAAATAAATACTTTTATATTTGCAAAACTGGTAAAACAAGAGCTTCGTAGAGTTTTAATCACCTACATACTGCTTCTTTTCCACAGCACTTCAGAATGCTACAGCCATTCAGAGCTGTCACAAAAGTGGTAGTCAAAGAAAGGTGTATTCAAAGTCTTGGTAGTAAGGAGGTCACAGAGCATTCTAATTTTAAGTCTGAAGCTTTTATACTTAAAAGACTATCTTAGAACTGACAAAAAAGTGTGCTTCAAAAAGAATTAAAAAAAAAGAGCTATAGAACTTTTCTAAGAATATATACTGCTTTCACTTTTAGATTATATCCTGCTCAGGCTGGAATCACAACTCTTACTTTTTTTTGATGAAAACAACATGTTTCTAATTCTTTTCACTGTTTTTTCCCTTGCTATCAGAAAATAAACCCCTCCTAATAATAAGGTACACTATAAAAAACAATACAAAGGCTCAGTGTGAGCCAAGGCTCCACTTGGCCTTTTTCCCCCTCTGGTTTACATGGATGTTTCTGATTCTCTTGGGAACTCACACAGTAGAATCATAGAATGGTAAGGTTGGAAGGGACCTCAAGGATCATCTAGTTCCAACCCCCTGCCATAGGCAGGGACACCTCCCACTAGTACAGCTCACTCAAAGCCTCCTCCAACCTGGCCTTGAACACTTCAAGGGAGGGAGCAGCCACAACCTCCGTGGCAGTAAAAGATAAATTGACTAAATCAACCTTTCTGGTCAAGAAGAGGTGAAAAGGAACACACATATACAGAGCCTGTCTTTTCTTCTTCACTAAATGAGAAATGTTTTCTTTAAAACATTTTTATGAGAGACACAAACTGGTACATAGTGACCATGGTTAGACAATCAGCATAGACTGACCCAGCTAAGCTACAGAAACTTGGAAAAAAACCCAAAAACATTCATCCTATATTTAGTTAAGACAAAAAGGAAATGATAAATAAATCTGAAAAGCAATCTATTAACATGAAACATCATTAAAACAAAAGGCTGATCTGATTCAGAGGTCTGACAATGAGTGCTGATAGAAAACTCCTGTCCCACAACATGCACACTCATGTAAGTTGCTTGACTCACAGAAGGANTTCAAGAGATGGGCAGTGCTTAGATTCTGTGATTTAAAAAAAAAAAAAAATTTCAGTTCCCTTCATGAAAAGAAGATTTCTTTGCTCTGGTTGGTCTAATTGTTACTGGTAAACTTAATCACTCCAGACTTAATGTGCTCAGGAAAATTTGTGGTGGAATGATTAGCAAAATCCTTCCCTGAGGACGGTACCACAGTCATGAGGAATTAATCAGCAAGCAGAGGGGTGTAACTTTGTGAGGCCACGTCCAAAGGTCTTTGTATGGGAATGGGAGAAACAGCATCTGGAAACATGGCATATTTTCTGGTGTAGATAATACACTGTCTACTGTATGTCAGAATGCACAGCTGGTGATTGGGAAAGCTGGGAATCAAGGAGAGGATTTATGCAGAAATTGGTCTGTGGAGTTTATTTTGTTTTGCATTTAGTTTCTGCCTTCTTGGCTCCAGTGAACCTGTCATCTCTGATCATCAAACAATGTGACAGGCATTGCATAGTCATGACTTTGGAAGTCTCCTCAGCTGGTTTCAAGAGTTATGCAGACTTCCCCAACCAGTATTTCACCTTGCTGTCCACTCAGCTCTGGGAGCTGGTTTCAAAAGACACCTCTCAGTACCCCTCGAGGGACAGAAGAGAACTATGAATTAATTTAACCTAGCAGCTCCATCTCTACAAACTTGCCACCAACTAATGAAATTACACGGTCAAGCAATGACAGACTTTTGCTGTGCTTAAGCTCCTTTAATGCTACCTTCAAACACCTAAGGAAACAAAAAGCTCTGTCAAGAAGGGCTGGTTATTCAATGGAATATAAAATTGTGGTGGTGTACTTGTGTTACTGTTTAGGTAACTTTTACCATTAGGTGTCAGACAGCAGGGGAAAAAAAGAAGTAGAACAGGAAAAAAAACCAATATATTTTCCTTTATTTGACCTTCTTGAATGGAAATCTCTGTTAAAAATTCTCTATTGATAGAAATCCTAATGAAAATTTATTTACTCTGCAATGGCTACTTTGTGCTGATTAGGTGAGAAAGGATTACCTCCTTTCCTGCTATTTATAACACAGCTAATGATTTTCTTTTAGGGTGAACAGCTTCTTATTTATCTCCAGATGCTTTCCTTGACAGGGACAAAGTCAGGACAAAAGGTCTTCATTGTTTCTCTTGCTCTAAGGTGAAAATTTGAGGCTGTTTGAGAATAGCCAGGTGTTCTCATGTAACAACCCTAAAGTAAGCTATGGACTTGGGGATGTGTGGTTGGAAAGCCACAGCTTGGAGAGGCACCTAGGGATATTGGTTGATAGTCGACTGAATGAATCAGCAGTGTGCCCAGGTGGCCAAGAAAGCCAATGGCATCCTGGCTTGGATTAGAAACACTGAGGCCAGCAGAAGCACAGAGGTGATCATCCTCCTGTACTTGGCACTGATGAGGCCATACCTCAAATATTGCCTTCACTTCTGGGGCCTTCACTACAGGAAGGACATGGAGGTTCTGGGATNTTACCTTTAACTTGTATATTTCTGTAACTATTCCTGTCTGTTGTGTATAGATCTGCTTGTATATTGTGCTAAGCTGTAAATAGAGCTTCAGTCCTTAACTTCCAGCTGGCTGAGTTCTAGTCTGGGTCATTTTACAAAGTGTGAGGAGGGGGCAGGGAAATCTCAAACCATCACAGAGAGTTGGGGTTGTTCAGTCTGGACAAGAGAAGGCTTTGAGGAGACTCCCACACGCGCCACAGAAAACTCTATCAGTGTTACAACCGATTCCTATTGTAAACTTTGTTGGCTGTTTGCTGCAATTCTCTGGAAAGCCCCTCAAGTAGTTGGCATCAAGAATTACTGTTCCTTTCCTCTAAGAGCAATGTCTTACCCTGTTTCTCCTAACCAGTATAATGCACTGAAATGACAATGAACCCATCTGCATTTAGCTTTTACATATGAAAACGTTGTCGTAATTGCCGTATGACACTTGGTACGTTTCTGATAGCAGTGGTAAGTGACACATTTGTAAGGGGAACTCCCAGTGCAATTCCAGCAAATGAGGGGGAAAAAAAAAGAACCAAAAAATACAGATTCAGCAGCAAGAGCATGCTTACCTTCATATGTTCCACTTTCTAAGAGAGCACCACTTTTCTCCAGTTCCATAAAATCTTCAACAGTGATGAAAATGTAGTCCACACCAGGGACTTCCCCCTCCTTATGTGGCCTTGTGGTGCCTATTAGTAAGACAAAAGAGAGATTGTCAGGCACATAACCTAAATGCAGAATGAGCCTTTTGAAAGGTTGGGGAAATTTACAAAGCAAATTGTGCATGCAACACATTACATAGCAGGTCCTCCTTCTGAGGCTGACTTTCAAAACTGTACAGCTGTGCTGGCTTGAGGCTAATTGGAATATTTTAATGAGAAAAACTAGATTATAGGCTGTGAAAAGCAAACAATGGTGATGTCTGCTTCACTCATAGGCTTGCTGAGATGTATAAGAACAAGGACACAAACATNACCTCCTGCTGGCCACAACCACCCTTCAGGTAGTTGTAGACAGCAATAAGGTCTCCCCTGAGCCTCCTCTTCCCCAGGCTAAACAATCCCAGCTCCCTCAGCCTCTCCTCATAGGGCTTGTGCTCGAGGCCTCTCCCCAGCCTCATTGCCCTTCTCTGGACACGTTCGAGTACCTCAATGTTCTTCTTAAATTGAGAGGCCCATAACTGGACACAAGAGAGGTGATTCTGCCACTAAGCTGTGGTGAAATTTCACTTGCAGTATTGCATCCAGCTCCAGAGCCCTCAAGACAAGGAGGACATGGACCTGACACAGCAGGTCCAGAGGAAGGCCACAAAAATAATCAGGGGGCTGGATCACCTCTGTGTAATGGGAAAAGACAAGGGAAATGTCCCATGTTGAAGATGCTGAGAATCAGTTGATGATTGCTGGTGGGAAGCCAATGAAGGTAATAAAGATGATACTAGAGGTGAAGTAGCAATAGAGAAATTGCCTTGGTTGAAAGTTGGGGCTCTGCAGCCTGGAGAAGAGAAGGCTTCCAGGAGACCTTAGAGTAGCCTTCCAGTATCTGAAAAGGGCCTCCAGGAAGGCTGAGGAGGGACTATTGACAAGGTCTTGTAATGACAGGACAAGGGGCAATGGGTTTGAAATGGCAGAGGGGAGATTGAAAGTGGATGTCAGGAGGAAGTTGTTTGCAATGAGGGTGGTGAGACACTGGCACAGGTTGCCCAGGGAGGCTGTGGGGCACAGAATCACGCAACGTGCCCCACAACCTCCCTGGGGGTGGTCAAGGCCAGCGTGGATGATGCCTTGAGGGAGTTGTACTAGTGGGAGGTATCCCTGCCTATGGCAGGGGGTTGGAACCAGATGATCCTTGAGGTCCCTTCCAACCTTACCATTCTATGATCTTCGGAGTGTGCTTCTATGAATTCAAACAAGGTCTTGTCTACAATTAAATTGCTTCATGATATTTTAAACAGCTATTTAGTACACATAATATTAATCTGTAAGGATTATATTCACATTGCTTGTTTCAGTGCCCTAAGTGGCCTTGACAAATGGCTAGGCTGAAGGGACCAAGTGATTCAAATGGCCTGATAAGCACCAGCCACACTGCAAAGCTTCCTGTATTTAGTTACTGCCTCTGCTGTCATCCCTGGATGGCAGTTCTCTGTAAATGCCAACAGACAATATTTCACACATGCTGAGAAGTGACCCAGCTTAGCTAGCAGAACTGGAGAGGCTAGCAGGGAAGCATCTGAATTTGACCTGATTTCCTTACAGTCCAATTTATTGTGGTCAGGCTATCACTACTTAGACTGAAACTGCTAAATAACATTCAAGACTATTTGGAAATGGGGCAGTTTTAGCTCCTCCTCAGTCCTGGAGTGTTTGACACATCTTAGTTAATCAACTTGATGATCTTTGAGGTCTCTTCCAATCTTGGTGATACTGTGATACTGTAATTTGTTATCAATACTGTAGTAGTAACATCATACTCTCTGGGTTTGGTTTCAAGACTGTTGACATTGGGAAGTGGCTAGAAACTGCATCTTCCATTTCTCTGGACTAAAGTTTAACACTGACATTTTGCAAAAGACATTGTCTCTTATAGAATGGTAAGGTTGGAAGGAGACCTCAAGGATCATCTAGTTCCAAACCCCTGCCATAGGCAGGGACACCTCCCACTAGCACAGCTCACTCAAGGCCTCATCCAACCTGGCCTTGAAGACCTCCAGGGAGGGAGCAGCCACAACCTCCCTGGGCAACCTGTGCCAGTGCCTCACCACCCTCACTGTAAAGAGCTTCCTCTTCCCAGTGAGTTCACCACCTAAACCACTGCTCTGTCCCTCTCATGTTATGCAGTAGTGACTCAGACATCTCTTTAGGTCAGCTAACATCAAATCTATATCACCTACTTTTTGCCATCTATTATACAGACATCTGCATTCAAGCCTCTTGAAACATTTCATGTGAGGTTAAAGAAACCTAAGTTCAATTGCCTGCCTTTCTGCCACGTGTATAAACTATTACAGTCATCAGAGATCTCATCAATGGCAGAAGCAAGAGAGGTGTTCAGCTGCATATCTGCTAATTGCTCAATTCAGCTGGCCATACATAGATCTCTGTGGGATGCCTCAAATACATATCTGCTATCTTCACATGGGTAAAGAACAAAATATCCTTTGCATTGTCCCGATTACAGCTGTGAATCTCATACTGAATCCCACTCCCAACAGAAACTTCTGTGCAACAAAGACATTACAAGTGCAAGGGTCTCTCAGTGACAATGACAAGACTCTCATTCTCTGAGAGTTATGCTGGCCAGGTGTCAGCTCTGCCAGAGCACTGGATGGCCTTCACAACTGTCCAAACTCCTTGTGGTCAGTGGAGACAGAGACTTAATGGTGCCTTACGTTATCCAGACTACTTGTCACAGACACCTTTCTCTCCTCACAGGCAGCAAAGACTGAATGAGCCTGAGGAGTTAATATTACAGTAGCTAACATCAGGAATATGTTATGATAAATCCTAGAATGGTAGGGTTGGAAGGGACCTCACGGATCATCATCCAACCCCCTGCCATAGGCAGGGTCACCTCCCACTAGAACAGGTCACTCAAGGCCTCATCCAACCTGTCCTTGAACACCTCCAGGGAGGAAGCAGCCACAACCTCCCTGGGCAACCTGTGCCAGTGTCTCACCACCTTCACTGCAAACAACTTCCTCCTAACATCCAGTCTAAATCTCCCCTCTGCCAGTTTAAACCCATTGCCCTGTCTTGTCATGTTTGCATGTCATGGTTGCACGTCCTGGACTACGAGCAGCGAATCTGTCTAAACTTCCCCTATTACTACTGTGCANGAACTCCCAAACCCACATCAACTACTCAATGCATGGTCAAATCACAGACTAATTCTGCAACCCTAACTCTAGCCTGTTTGTTCTCCAGTTGAATTGTTCCTCACCTATCCCTCCCATATCTAAGGTAGCCATGAGATGCCCTGTATTTAAAGCAGCAGATATAACCATTGCTGCCTTCTATAACACTCCCAAGATTTCATATAGTCTCCCTTTTGCTTTAAGATTAAGCTAATGGATTTTTGTGCAAACCAAGAAGACCCAGAAGTCCATTTTAGAATTGCCAGTGTGCTGCAGGACACAGCAGCTTCTTAACTCAGTATCCCTGAATCTCATTTCCCCATTGATTTTAATGGGTGGCTAAATAACTACCAGCAACTCTACACCATGTTTTCCTTTCTCCATTTCTCTTACACCCTGTGGTTTCACTAAATATTCCAGCACAGAGATGATGAAATCCCTTTAAAAAAAAAATGGAGAAGAGAGCAAACTATGATCACAATGTGCATGTGTGCAGGGTGACTCTTACCCCAGGTACAGACATTTATTTTTTTTGGTAAAATCCTCCTGAATTCTTTTCCATCCTGTATCTGTTTTCATTCCCTCAGCCTGGAGGACCTGAGATCTTGCAAATGGTTAGAACAATTTCCTGGCTAATGGAATAATCAATAGTTACTGTCTCTTTTATTCCTTCACCCTGGAGGAACTGAGTTGCTGCTATTAATATTTCCACTGCCTACTATAGCTTTCTGTAAGCACCACAGGGTTTGCAACACGCAGGTTTACAGACTTAAAGGGAGTTATTGGAGAATCTTAAACACTCATCAAGATCTGAATATTGAGGTCTATATACAGGGATCTTATAGACCAAGGGCCATTTTAGGGTTTCTTTGCTTTTAAACTAAATGTAGAGTTTCTGTTTGTAATAGATTTTGTCTTTAACTACATTCATGAGGACAGACAAGCAGGCCTAAAAGCTATGGTGATGCAAGATTTAAAATCCCAACTCTATTACAGAAACCCAACACCTCTTCTTACACAGCACCAAAGCTTAACAGGACACACTTAGTACTGCTTATAATAGTTAGTCTTTTACTAGTGCAAAATGAAAATAGGAATCCAGTCACTATGATAATGTAGGGAAAAAAAATATTGGAATTCCATAAAGAAAGAACATGATACTGCTCCCCACAAAGCTCTTGTAGACAAATTGGCTACTCATGGCTTAGCTGAACACACTGTCTCCTGGGTAAAGCACTGGCTGGACAGGAGGGCCCAGGGAGACGTGGACAATGGAGTTAAATCCAGTTGGTGGTGGGTCACTAGTGCTGTTCCTCAGGGATCTGTGTTGGAACCATTTCTTTTTAACATCTTTATTGATGACTTCAATTCAAGCAGAGAGAGTGTCAGCAGTAAGTTTGCAGATGACACCAAGTCAGCTGGCAGGGTGTGACAGTCTAAGTCATCTCTCCCTTCTTCACATCAACAAAGATTGCCTTTGTTACCTTCCTGGGCTCAGCCCAGGTTCCTGGCTGAAAGCTCAGGGATGCAAATCAANGAACATCCCTGGGCCATGAACACATCTGTCTCTCCCCTCCCATCTTCAGCTGATGGTAATATAATCCCTGCTCTTTTTCTTCCCTGCTCTTCACTTTTTCTCCACTGTTCCCTCTCCCTCTGTTTTGTTCAACTTTATCCTTTAATAAATAGTTTTCTGGTGCTATCTGGTCTCGCTTGCACCTTAATTTCACAAGGCAAATCTAGAAGAATAAATCTTGCTCCTCTGAACAGAGATACTGTTAATCTCTGTTCTCTGGACATTGACACAGTGTTGATTTGAATGAGGGTAGAGAGGCTCTTCAGAGGGACTTGGATAGGCTGGATCAATGGGACAACATTAATGGGGTGAGTTTCAACAAGGCCAAATGCCAGGTCCTGCACTTTGGTCATAACCACCCCAAGCAATGCTACAGGCTTGGGGCAGTGTGGCTGGAGGGCTGCTGGCAGAAAGGGATCTGGGGGTTGTCATAGACAGGCAGCTGAATGTGAGTCAATAGTGTGCCCAGGTGGCCAAGAAGGCCAGTGGCAGCCTGGCTTGGATTAAAAATGCTGTGGCCAGCAGGAGCAAGGAGGGGATTATCCCCTTGGACTCTGCTTTGGTGAGGCCACACCTTGAGTGCTGTGTTCAGTTTTGGGCACTGGAATACAACACAGATGTGGAGGCACTGGAGTGGGTCCTCCAGAGCAGGCAAGGAAGCTGGTGAAGGGCCTAGGGAATAGATCTTATGAGGAGCAACTGAGGAAGCTGAGGAGGCTGAGAGGAGACCTCATTGCTGTCTACAACTACCTGAAGGGACATTGTGGAGAGGCTGCTGCTGGTCTCTTCTCACAGGTAGCTGGAGGCAGAACAAGGGGGAATGGCCTCAAGCTGAGGTTTAGATTGGACATTAGGAAACACTTTTTCATGGAGAGAGTGGTCAGGCACTGGAATGAGCTGCCCAGGGAGGTGGTTCAGTCACCTACCCTGGATGTGCTTAAGGGTCATTTGGACATGGTGCTTAGGGATATGGTTTAAGGCGAATCTCACAGATTAGGGTTCTAGGTTGGACCTGGTGGTCCTGATGGGTTTTTCCAGCCTGGGTCATTCTGTGACACTTTTAGATCTTGCAGGATCAAAACTGCCAAAGGATGTTTGCACTGTGCCTATTTATGACAAATGCAATCTACTGTTGCTGCTGGATAGAAGACACAAAATGAATAGCTTGCAAATAATCATAAGCACTCCATACAAGCGAGTGCTGACACACAACTTGTAGCTACCTTAGAATTACAGGAGCTAGGTCAAGACTGGATTGATACTGACCTTTGATTTCATGAGCACTTCTTGCATCATTTATCAGTTTGCTCTCAAATACAATATTAAGGCTATTCACTGGGCAATTACTGTGGATTTACAATTTCAAGAGGGACAGTTGGCATAGTTTACAAATATTCAAACTACTTCTGGAGAGGAATTAGAATCATAGAAT
>WBNM01033865.1:25267-37090 GCA_013399055.1 Ramphastos sulfuratus | reverse complement strand
AAACCATCACATCATTTATTCTTCCTCCATTCAAAACAAAATCCCAGCATAAATCCCACTGTGTTTTACAGCAAGTTTCTCTCATTCAGCCACTGTACCACATCCACTCAGTTTCAGCACCAAAATGCCTGCTGTCTTCAAAAATATTAAGTAGGTTTCACCTGCAGCTCTTTTTCTTGCATAATTTAAGTCCAAATATGCTCCATTTGCCAAGCAGATGGATGGGAACACATCTATAAACTTAGAATTTAAGATGCCAGTGGGTAAATACGTATGTCAGAATCTTCTTTGGTTACCAGGGAGAGTTACCAGAGTTAATTGGAATGTGTCCAACAAACTTAAATATCTTCATAGTATCCATCTTCACTCAAAGATCATAGAGAACATAGAAAGGAAAAAGCCTCCCCTTCTAAAATGCTGTCTTCAGAGTACACACATCTCTATAGTAACATTGACTATCTCCTTCCACCCAGCAAAGATGCAAAAGGGAACAAATTTCAAAAGAGGAATATGGATAGCACTTCAAATTCCTGTTAGATAGATGATAAAAGTGAACTCACTTGCTTTGCATTTAAATATTCTATGATGATCCACTATACTAAAAATATTCTTTCCTAATGACATTCCCCATATTGTATGTGACTATGTAACATACAAACTAGAAGAATGTGGATATGAAGAAATATTCTGAAGGTTAAGTTAAGCTGAAACTCCTACACGATCCTACAAAAAATTAAGTTTGACAAAGACATCTCTTTCAAAATGAATCATGCAGTATAATTAAATCCTCAAAATATTTTTTTAAAGAAGGTTTTTTCATGTTATAAAATTTGTTCTGACTTAACAGTCTTCAAAAAACAATATACACATATCTACATCACGGGATTGGTGGAACTGTGCACTTGCTTACCAATGAGCACTGCAAGCTATTTTATCTTCAGTGGTAAGGTGCAAGAAAGATTAAAAAGTTCAGTCACATAATATTTAATCTCTGAAATCATCATTATGATCAATGTTCAGTAAACTAAACATTCTATGTAAACTTAAAATACACTCTTATAAATTCTGACAGTATCCTGGAAGGTCCTTATAAATTTTCGGTTATGCTACAGAAAAAACACTTAAATTCAGCAATGAAAGATGTCATTTGGGGTAAACAGCCAATTAAGAAGAAAAGCACACAAAAGGCTTCTTTTGCACAAGTCTTCCAGGTTCTTGATGAATATATTTACATTTTGAAGAAACACTTTTGGTGAGGAGGAAACTGGAGATACTGCAATTTCAAAGTTTTGTGAATCGAAGTCTGAGAAATGCCTTAAGACTAAAATTATCAGTATCTAGAGAATGTGAACACATATTTCAGTCAGGGAACAAAAGAAAGTTTCAGAAGAATGCACACAGATTTTACATGCAAACAACTCCTGCCAGGATAGCAGTAATAGATCACTAGAAGATCAGCAGGTGCACAAATTCTTCACATCCACTGTGTGGATGTGGTGAGTACAATAACCAGATTATTTAAGTTAAGAATAAAAACCAGAATTATCTCCATCATGTCAACGTAATACACAGTAAAATAAGTACTAAAATTACGAAGAGTGAGAATCAGCAGTGATGCCGACTTAACCACTATTGCAGAGCCACAAAATTAGGAAACAACATTCTGGGACATACTTAAGTAGAAAAGCATTATGCTCCACTACACTCAAAGCAGGTAACACTTGCAAGAAAAATTGCAATTATCTGTTATAAATACCAAGTTGTCAATACCTGAACGGTGCAGCTCTTTTAAAAGTCTTTTGTAGTGAAAATGTCTTTGGAGACAGAACAGGAAATTGCAGCTTGACAAGCATGCTTTAATATTGTATGAATTAACAAACATTTAGAGAATCATTAACTAATGAATGATAGTATGAGTAAGAACTTCCTGTCACATACACATAAATAACTATTTTGTCATTTTCTGCTTAGAAAAGAATGTAAATACTTGTCTTGTATGAGGCTTACATATCAGTTACATGATTTTCAGTGAAAAATGTTGGGACACTTACATTTTTCCTTACTGCTGTTACTGTTATGTAAAAAATCCCCATCAGAACGCATTGTAGGGAAGTCATCTTCATCGTCTTCTACCACTAAATTTGAAAAAGCAGTACGAGAGTGAGATAATGTTTGCAATTCTTTAATATGCAAGAAAGAATTAAGAGCACCTTCATTGTTAAACAGTGTTTCAGCTTCTCTCCTGTAACAGTTACGAATGTATCCCCATTTCCTCTTTTTTGTAACCACGATCGCTATTGACATAACTTTCAGAAACCATCAAGTCATTAAAATTCGCTTAATGTTGAAGTCACCACTTGATTCTGTGGTAGGAACAACATTATTTTGGTCTTAAAAAGGGAGCCATGGTTCAGAAACTTCTGAACTAGAATGTTTACAAAGTGAAATTGTGCTTACCTACTATTCTCTTACTATCAGAAGTTCTGGACTCACAGAACAAACCCAAGGATGAATAAAAATGCCTCAGGAGAGTGCGTGGATATGACAACAAGCTGTGCTTGGGGAAGGAGAATTCAAAGATGGTATATACATCTACATCTTAGTCCTACTAGGTCCTCTGGTGCACTAACTAATGCTATTTACAGCCAATACATCTCAGAAGCATTCATTATGGCAGCACCAGAACATTTTTAAAAGAACGTATCACTTTAATTGAAACAACATCTTATTGCTTTTTTCAAAATAAGAGATAGAGTGAGAAACTAACTTGAATTAATCTTGTGAGAGTAAACAATTATTGTTCTTTAATATCAAATGCTTTAAAGTATTTCTTTTGTATAGTCGTCAGCTACAGGTTAATATTAAGTTATGTAGATTCATATGGGAATTCAGCTTCTGAAGTGAAAACAGTTAATTCTGTTTATGCAGAAATATCTATCACTGACCCCTAGGAGAAAAGTAAATTCAAGATATGTACTTTGTTTTTATGGCATGAAATGCTATTGTGATTACTTCAAGGGCTATTACTGTTAAAAACATAAGTTCTGTGGAGATAAGAGTTGCCAGTTACAGTTTTACCTTTATCCCTCTGGAGTTCATCTTTGGAAACTGCATCTGCACAGGCATCAAAATATTTCTGCAAAGTATCAACTTGTCTACACAAGATGTCTCTAAAGGTTTCCATCTCTGCAAGCTTCTCACGTAAGCTATGGCCCTTCTGAAAATACAAGGCAAAAAAAGCCTGAAATGTTTCTGCATACTCAAAAATATTCAACTCCTCGTCTGCTCTCCCAGAAGTACATCCTACCCAAGTTCCTATGCTAAATATTTATATACACGAGATATGGAAAGCCATTATTTCTCAACCAGTATTAATCATATTAACTAAACGACAGAAGGAGCATTCCTTTTCATTTAGAGGCCCTGATAGTCTGAGGACTAAAATAGGAAACATTAATAATAAGCACACCAACAGGTCTGATTTTCTTGCCAGTGGCAGGTGACACCACAATTTAAAAGGGATAAGGTAACTGCACAGAGGCATGAGAGAACTTCCTGTATGATCCGTTTATCATCCTATGACGAATTGCTAACACTTAGAGTAAACCAAGTTTATTATTTTTTCCTGTAATAGTGTGAGTCTTCACAAGTTACTTCTTGTCCAGTTGCGCGTCTTATTTATGCACAACGAAAATTTTACTCACTAACCTTGAACGAAGAAGTCGATGTTGCAGAGTATCCACTTGCTCCAGAAACAAGAGACACCATGGAGCCATGACGTCGTAAACTTGACTCTGAGCCATATCCAGATTCAGTCTGAAAAACAAGCCACACACAGAACTAGAGTACTGAGGCTTTTAATAAAAAAAAGAAATGTGAAAGCAAGATTAATGTAATTTCCTCTGAAACTACTCTGTTTGCTTCTGGTCAGGAAGCAGCAAATACTTAACTCAAATTTGCCTGTACATTTAATAGGTTTAGGTAGCACATTTAAGATTACTACAGATTGATTTTTTGTTACCATAATGAGCTGTAAAGAATTAGTTATCTACAGTCTATTATATGCCCACAAAAGAAAAAAAGCACCAAGTACTCCAGAGTTCCAAAAAGTTCCATTATTTTGGTTTTTGTAATCCTTACCAAGCTATTTTCACAGTATTAAAAAAACAGTATTTTGCAATTAATCAGGGGATTAACAAGGTTCAGTTTGAAAACAATAAGGCTTACACAACCCTTCCAATCAAATCTTATTTTTAAAAAACAACAGAGAGCATAGAAAAGCAAACAACTGCTGTTATCATGCACTGAAAGCTGTTTCATACTAAGCAAGAGTCCCAGAAAAATAGCTACAAAGCCTAGTAACCAAAGTGCTAAAAGCTTCACCTTGTAAGGATTAGTCCCGATATTTATTTTAAAGGTTATAATAAAGATATTTTACTTTTATTCATGTTGGATACACGCAACTATATTTGAATAGCAGTTCAGGTGTTACATAGCATGGCTGACTTCTGTACTGCATTTGAGATATTGGACCATATTTTGAATTGCAAGGTAAATCGGTGCAAATATATCATTATTTACTGGACTAATTCTAAGTGTAAGAGAAATCAAATAATGAAGCTTTCATTAGTGTTTTTGTTAAAACTCAAGTAAGGGCTTTTGGCTCTTTTCATGTCCTCCAAAGACTTGATAAGTAAAAATTAAGTAGGTGAGGGAATAACAGGATTTTTAACAGGACAAGTAGAATTTCTGGCATACGATTATTCAATTTCAGGAGTCTTTAATGTGTAAAAATCTTAAAAGAGCATTTTATAAGTCACACAACACTTTGAAGCACAAAATATTTCAGGTTTTCCTCCAAATGTAGATAAAAAAAAGCTTTACTTTTTCACTGGTAACTTCGGTGTTTAATTAATTATATGCTCCAAATATTAAGATGACTCTGAATGAGCTTTTACTACAGGCAGTTTGAGAATAGATGCTCATTCTATTTCCTCTAAGTTGTACACACTGAAAAGATGGTCAAATTTAATTTCAGTTGGATACAACCTAATAAATTGATCAATTTTACTATGCAGCCAAAATATTCATCACACTGATGTCAGAACAGCAAGTATCTTCTGATTCCTTTCTCCTTTAAGTGAGAAAGATATTCCTATGCCAAACTCAGATTTAAGTTTTAAAAGTGAAATTTCTGAATTTCATTATTGGAAGATTTAACTGAAGTCATATCTTAATAGCACTTCTCTGGAACTTACAAGAGTAGAGATAATCTTGGAAACAGAAAATCTGGTGACCTGTAGTCTCCACTTGAATTAAACACTTTTCTTCCAACATTACCTATACAGTTAATGCTAAGTTAATTTGTTCATAAACCAAAAATTGAGAGTGAAAGAAAAGATTCTTTCCATATCAATCTGTAAGTATAACTTTTTAAAGGCACCTTTCCATCAGGATATTTGACTGTCATTTATGCTTGTGATTAATAATTATGCTAACCAGTTTATCCACTCTTTAGAACCATACACAAGATAGCAAATACAGCTATTAGCTGGCAAACCCTGTCAATAGAAAGTACTACATAAAAAGCACTTAGGCAGTTTTAATAGTTTGCAACAAAAGGAGCAAATTCAGCAGACAAAAGAGCAGACCAGCACACAACACTGATCTAAAGCATTTACAGAACATGTTCACAAAACTGTCTCAGGTAATTATAATAGCCACAGAGAAAAAAAAAAAAAAAGAAAATTACATAAAGAATACTTATTTGTCAGAAAGCAACAGAAGTGTTCTTTTGTATACAGAAACAAGAAAACATAAAAAGAATTACAGAAAACATGCAAGCAGCTTAATACAATGAAAGCATGCATCATGCAAAGCCCCACCATTCTACTACCGCAACATCTAAACAAGAGCAGGTCACTGCTGCGTTTATGTCTTGCAAAGCAGATCATCATTATCTATCCACTGCAGAAATACCCAATTACATTGAGAAGAGGAATGTTGACAGAAGCTTGTTTATGCTATTTTTAATTCTCCAAGATGAAAAATTGAAAAGCAGGTAGAGTTCGTATGACAGAAGCTCAGTCTCTGTTTGAAAACAAAACAACTTGCAGAAATCGCATCAATTCATACCATCAGGAACTAACGCTAAATTACCATGCCCAGTATACAGATGCAGCTCTTTGAAATTCCAGGAATACATCATAGCTTCAAAGCCATACTAAAAAGTTGCATTTGTTAGGCACGTCGCAACACCTCCTGCTTTTAAGGTGATGTATAAAATCCATTAATCCTTTTGTGGCGATAGGCAAGAGGAAAAAGCCACAGGATCCAAAGCTTTACGTGATTCTTCACTGGAGCAGGTGCAGGTATCGGCAACAAGGCAGTAGGTCAGAAAAGCTGCTTTCAGTGTACTAGCCAAGTATTTGCAGAATCATATCACAGACTTCCATTATGGCTCACACTGATCCGCCAGTTACGGATTTCCTAAAGTGGGTCAATAATACTCTCGAGTAAAGCACAGACTCACAGGAGAGCTTTCTCACAAAGCCAAACAAAAAAGAAAAAGGTAGTTATTCTCCCATGTCTTCAAAGAACTATTTTGATTATGTCTCAGTTTAGTGCCTGTATATTTGTCCACCAAGACAGGTATTTTCAGTCAGCATTATAAGTTATTTATTATTTTACATAACATAAGCAGCAGGCAGCTCCTCCCTCTAAGACATAGGGTGCATTTTAGGAGATGATGAAGCAGACATTAGGATACAGTGACTCTACTCATGTTCTCTGCAGTACTTGTGAAAAATCCTACTAAAATATCCAAGAGACCAAAGCTCAATATCTACAAGAATGCAAAAAAATCTTGAAATCAAAAAGCTATGAAAAATTCAGTGAAGACTAAGCAGATAAGCTCTGTAAAACATCTGTGTTCCAAGGGCAGTTTTCAGACCTGTAAATGCTCCAACACGTACTTAAACAAAGAAGAGATAGTCCTAGGATGTGCCAAAGCAGGGCTACCTAGGGATGGCTGTAGACAGTAAGAACATCATAAACACTACAAGCAGGGCAGCCTAGGATGCATTTCTGAGGACTGAAGAGACAATTGACATGGGTCTGTAGGTCTGTTTGACTTTTCAATAGCCACTGGTCACGGAAAATTTAAAATTTCAAAACCAAGGTAGTTATTATCAAGAAAGCAGAGATGGAAATTTCATAATCCAGGTCTCAGCAGCTGGATGACAATTCCCCTGACTACAGCTCTTCCAAGCACAGTGCAGAAGAAATAAAAATCTTCTAACATGACCTTTCTTTGCAACTGCAAAACCAGATAAAGAAAAGTAGGTATGTTCTATTGCCAGTGGTGATAAATGTGCAATTCCACAGTAAATAAGCACAAGACATGCATTCTGTATTGGGAGTAGAGCTGAAAACTAAGTATAAGACAACGACTGAAAAGAACCCCATTACAAAGCGCTACCCTGCAGGACAGCTCTAAGATTGTTGTAACTGCTACAGCCCTGAATCTAAGTAACAGCTATCCTTTGCATCCTTGCCAGTCATTAGTGGTGTCCCCTGCGGATCAGTGCTGGGCCTAGTCCTGCTCAATATCTTTATTGATGATCTGGACCAGGGGACTGAATCCATCATCAGTAAGTTTGCAGATGGTACCCAACTTAGGAGCAGGTGTAGATCTGTTGGAAGGTAGGAGGGCCCTGGACAAGCTGGATGGGTGGGCAAAGGCCAATGGGATGAGATTTTAATGAGANAGCAACGGAACAAGGGGACGCAGTTGCAAGTTGTGGTGTGGCCATTAGGAGGAAGTTCTTCACAGAGAGAGTGATTTGCCATTGGAATGAGTTGCTCAGGGAGGTGGTGGAGTTGCTGTCCCTGGAGGTGTTCAAGAAAAGACTGGATGAGGCACTTAGTGCCATGGTCTAGTTGATTGGCTAGGGCTGGGTGATAGGTTGGACTGGATGATCTTGGAGATCTCTTCTAACCTGGTTGATTCTATGATTCTATTTTTGGGAAGTCACCATCTGTTGACTGCAGACAATAAGCATCCTCTTAATTAGCTGTGTGAGCAAGAGTAGCACACAGGCAGATAAGCCCAGAACTGTCTAAAAAACCACAAATGGCTAAGAACCAGTACCAATGCAAATCATTGCAGAGAACACAGACTGACAAGGAGGCAACTAAAGGCAAATGACTGGCCTTTGACAATCTTTATCCACATAGTTCACACTGATGTTTAATTATATAGATACGTATTGGTTTTAGCATGAGTTCTCTTGACTATTAATGTACATGGGAAAACTATTTTACAAACATATAACATATTTAGATGCTAAAGTTCAAAAAAAAGCTGAACAGGGAGAGGCAGGTACTCCAAAAGCAGAACACACAGCCAGGACATTGGCCAGGAGGACATCCAGAGGCCCAAAGACAAGATGAGAGACAGAAGGGCTTCACCATCCTGCTCCTCAGGCTTGGGAACCATTGTGTCAAAGTACGATTTCACAGAATCTTCCATCAGCAAAAATACCAGAACTCAAGCTAACAGTACCTGCATCCCCCAATACACTGACTAGGCTATAAAAATAAAGTAGCTCTTACTGTTTGGCCATTAGGCTATATACAAGACTGGGACAGGGCAAATCTGACCCCATGAATCTGGGCTATTGGGAAATGGACAAGTCAGACTTGCAGAGCTACACAAGACCTAAAAGTCACCCTTCTGCCATTACATACTGTCAGGAAAAACACTAAAGTTCTGGCCTCACATCCTGATGCACTGAAGCAAGTGTTCTTATTTTCTTTAACACTTTGACAGCAGGAGGGAATAGTCAGATTTGAAAGAAAAAGTTAATTGAAATATATACTGCTTGATGTTAGTTTAAGAATGATCCATGTGCATTTAAAAATAAGAACAATCTGATCCTAAGTGAAAGCACATACCAGAGCATTATTTTTGATACACAAAATAACACAGATTGCATTTAATTGAGGATGGTGAGACTCTGGAATAGGTTGTAGACAGTGGTTGTAGATGTCCCCTTCCTGGGGAAGGCCAGACTGGATGAGGCCTTGGGCAACGAATTCTAGTTAGGAGGCATCTCTGCCCATGGCAGGGGAGCTGGAATAGATGATCTCTGAGGTCCCTTCTATAAGCAAAATGGTTCATCACCAGAGGTTAATGCTCACAATGGAGACAGAAGTCCTGTAAAACTTCATTCAAATAAAGTAGAGTCCACAGAGCAAAATCTCTGTGGGTTCTCTCAAATTGGAGCGCACAGCCCCCTTTCACTCCAAATTCCCAAATTCCTTTCCCACTTGGTTTAGGTACTGAATGTACAGATTTCCTGGTCTACCTACTACATGTTTCCCCCTTACACATACACCCCCTTGCATCCTACGCCCCATGTTCATTTAAATTAGGTTCTTCACTTCTCTGGACAGCGAAGTTAATTCTTCAGTTGCCTATCAAGCTTGTGCTCTGTCCTAAAAGTTTAGCAGTTCAGGCTTTTTCCAGTTTCTATCTTTGGAAGACACCCTGCTGATTTCTGGTTAGGACCCCTAATGAGATACTAACAGAGGCTCTTTGTCATTTGCATGTAACAAAGATGACGTTGAATTGTTGACATTACTTTGTTATCTCAAGTTGGCCTAGCAGCATCTTCAATTGTAAAGACACTTTACAGCTCAGTAGCATCACTTTCAGCCTATGTCATTCTATGATTCTATGACTGATAGTTATATTAAACACTATTTCATCATTCAAAAGGGAATGTTGCAGAGGACAATGCACAGGAGGCAGCAAAGAAGCTATTCCCACTGCAGGAGGTGCAAACCAGCCCCAGAGCACTCTGCACCAAGCAGAGGCTTAGCAGGGTGAGACGAAAAGATGCTAGGACAGCCCTGCTCCCATCTACAGCCTAAACAGGACTGAACCACATTGCTGTGTTAAGTTGACAGGCTTTTACATATCATATCCTTCCAAGTGGCAAGGAAAGAATGATTGCTTCTTACACTGCATATGACGGGCCTTTAAATAGATTTAAAGCTAACGAAGCATTATATTAATCCCACCTGTCTAGGAACGGAAAAACAGTGACAATTAGTGTGATGCTGAAGAATCCCCGACAAGAGACCATAACCAGATTTCGAAGGACAGACCATAGTTAAACAGCAAGTAGTTTTTCACTGTTGCTAAATGTTACTTTTTGCAAGTCTGGGCTGGTTTTGGTCCTGGCCTTTAGAAGGCTAGCACTTTGCTTACGCAGAAGAAACAGTTTTATATCACAACATCCTAGACTTTTAAGTACAGGTGTGGAGAAAGTTTTTACTTGTACAGGAGGAAATGGACTACAAAAGCCTTACAGTGACAGGGGGAAAAAAAAAAAAAAAATCCATCAGCAAAGCTTATCAAGATGAAGAAAAATATCAAAGCAAACACTTTTGAAAAAATCACAACAATTACTAAATCTCTTGTCTCCCTAATGCAGTTACCTTGTTACTGCTACACACAGGAATAGGCTTTTTTTTTTCCCCTCCACTCAATCCTCCAAGAGTCACATAATATCAGAATAGACATCTATTAAATGGCACGTCCCTGACAGTAATGAGAACTGGAGAACAAAGAAAGTTAGAATTACCAAAGATGGAAAATTCCATGTTCTGTCCAACGGGATTTAAGAAACACTGACCTTACACCCAACACATTCAGCTTAAACTGCAATCTAGCAATCAGTAACCTGGGAAAAGGAGATAAAAAGTTTACTTACAATACAACTTGTTTTGTACTTCTCACTATTAAATTGAAGATGTTATTTCTTGACTTTTACAACCTATTACCTTCCTCCTTAACTTATTTCCTTCTTGTGGTATCCCTTGTTTTTATCAGGCCTCACTACTCATTTCCCTCAAAATCATGGGAAGCTGTCATTACACAGAGGACAACAACAAAAGTTACATGAAATAAGGCACTCCCCAGGATATTAATCTTTTTGTCATGTTCCTGATAAAGCTTTGAATTCCTGAAGCTGTCCAGGGGTTGAAGTTTCAAAAAAAACAGTCCTAATATTTTTGTCAAAATTGTATTTGTTTAGAAACAACCCCCAGTCTGGTTTAAAAGCTCTTAATGCGCACAGAACCCACCCACCAGTAGAAGATTTTCATCCACCCTAGCCACATGTTGATTTGGCAAGAAAGATCCCGTGTCTTAAGCTTGAACTAGGCAACATTTGTATCCAAAGCTGACTTGAGGTTTTACAAAAGATTAACAGACTACATAGAAAATATGTAGTTATCAGTTATTAAATTCTGAAAGTATGCCTATATAAACAAAAAACAGTTCTGCATGACAAGTAGAAAAGAGCTTATGTGATAACAATCATTTGCTATATCCTAAGTCAAACACCTGATATACAATTGGTATATCAGTATTTTTAAAAAAAATAATTGAAAACATTGATTTACATACAAAGACTAGCACTGAGTGATTTATAAATCTCACATTAAGTTTGTGGGTCAAGAACAAGTCTAACATGATAAATAAATGCTGAAGTGATAACTTATCTTAACACTTTAGAAGTTCAGACGTTAGATCTAATCTATAAATATTTAGACACAAGACCTAGACAGAAAGGTAGGTATGCGGAAAGGTCGCATGCAGAGAGTGGTGATCAACAGCACGTCCACTTGGAGATCAGTGACAAGTGGCATCCCGCAGGGGTCAGTGCTGGGACCAGTGCTGTTTTAACATCTTTATCAGTGACATAGACAGAGGAATCGAGTGTACCCTCAGCAAGTTTGCAGATGACA
>WBNM01033865.1:0-25058 GCA_013399055.1 Ramphastos sulfuratus | reverse complement strand
GGTGTCCCTGCCTATGGCAGGGGGTTGGAACTAGATGATCCTTGAGGTCCCTTCCAACCTTACCATTTGATGATTCTATAATTCTATAATTCTACGCATATAGTACAGTTCCCATATAAAGAGATCATAGAAGTAGATGTAGGTTATGCTAAGAGCTCTGTAAGACTGAATTTCAAGTGATAATTACATTGTGTTAGAACTTCAGGTAATTTCCAAAAACTAGTTGAATCATCAACCTGAAGCATGAGACTATGTCCTCGCATCACAAGATATAATACACTACGTTCTATCAGGTCTGGATAAATTAGATTTGCATGCACGTGGTACTACCTCTGTGTTTACGTACAATCATTTGAAAAAGGTATCCTCAGTTCATGCGTATAAGCCTCCTCGTCATTATTCCTTGTGACCACTAGAGGGAAATAACACAAAAGAAACAGCCACATCTAAAGGTTACTATTGGTCAAAGTCCAACAGTAACCCTCATCCTGTTTCTTTTCGGTCCCTGGGCATATAAACCTCCTTTCTTTGGCAGACAATTAAAAACAGAACAGTTTTACCTTTAGCCTTTATAGTAACGTGTCTCAAATGTAATTAAGTGAGAATAAAGTTTTCAACACAGTATGCAAGAAATAACAATGACATCTATTCCTGAAAGAGTAAAAGTGAATTCAAACCTTTTAATAGAGATTAATGAAACTATTCTGAAGTCACACCTCGGCCAGTTCAAAAGTGATTCAACTAACACTCTTTAGACAAACCTAACTGGAAATAGTCATAAGCATGAAATTACATGCTACAGACAGATGTTTCTGAACAGATTGCTTGAAAATTACCATAACATGAATTAGTTAGGCTCAATATAACCTAGCATTAAAAAACACCTCTTTGTATGCAACACAAAGTTAGGCACCTCTGTCCCAAGTACCATGTCCAAATAGAAGACTTCCTTTCACATTCATCTAATCTGCCATTAGCCTGCAGCTGTCAAGCACACCGTTTATCATGAAAAACAGCTTTCTATACTAGCCAGATGAACAGGCACAGTATTTCTCCATGTAGAGAGTACACATCAAAGAGGTTTTCTCTGAACTAGTGTTCTTTTAACATGTATGCACTGCGAAGGATCAGGAGAAAAAAGTTATAGTCACACCCTTACAAACCCATAACAAAATCATGTAGCTGTCTTGAAATATTTTATACTGTGATGATACCAAACAAACAAAAAAAACCCCCCACACACAACAAAAAAAAAGGCCTGCAAAAAAGCCTTTCCAGAAAGAGGATAAAAAGTTTTGCTTTGTACCAAGTTTTACAGCCTCAGGTCACATATTGCAGACTTCTTTTCATATGACCAAGCCCAAACACAATGAGAATACACCTTTATTCTGGGTGCATTACCTTTCCACTCCCATGGATACTCCAAAAAGAAAGGATATAAATATCTAGTACTGTTAGGTGATCAGTGACTTGTTACACATGAAGTCTATCAAGCACTATAGCCTTTTTTCAATAATTAAAACACAACCCATACCAATCCTCTGAAGATTAGATACACTTGTACAAACCGTAAGTCCTGTGTGTTATGGGAAGTGTAGTCTAAATAGCTGCTTTGCTTATCTTTACACTTTCTCTTTACATTTCAAAATGGCAGGTTTACTGAGATTTCCTCAAACCTACCAATGCCACTAAGCACATGAAACAGCTATTTTATTTTCTGTTTAACCTTATTTACAGTATTTGGAGACAGGCAGAAAAAGTGAATATAAATAAGTAGAAGCTGCACTTTTAAACAGTGCAAGAATAAACAAAATTTCAAGAAGAGAGTTTAACATGATCTTTTATTTACAAAGTATGAAAACCAGTGAATGGAGGCAATAAAGCTTCACTTTGTGAAAAAAGGATCATTTCAATATAGGAATGAGGAGCCATTTTACTGTGAAGATACTATGACATGAGCATGAATGAACTGAAATGCTATAGAAGAAATGTTCTTTTATCGAAGAATCAGAATGACTAGGTCACACGATACCTCTAGTACCATCTCATGGTCAGAGCGTGTCCAATTAGATACCTCAGGCCTCCACCCCATAAGGGTGCGTTCTTCAGAGAATTATAATACCTATTTTCAGAGTGATTGTTATGAAACAATGGGAACACATAGGCAAAGAAATATTGTGCTAGTCAAAGTGAAACAATCTACATTGTTTATAATTAATCAAGTGTGTTGTGATGGAATGGACTGAAAGCTGTAGCCCGGCTTTAAAACAGTCTCAACTGCAACTACTATATTAATAGAACTGTAACTTACAGCTGCTGTTTGAACACGGGCCAAAGAGTGGCAAGAGTGTGCCAAGACAGACAAAGAACTCTTTTCTTCTGTCCTGAAAGGGAAATTTTGACAGTTTGGAAATGACAGCATTTTGGTTTGCTGCAGCATATACTTGCGTAGTCTTCTGAAACTGCCGATTCACTGACCTTCCCCTGGAGTCTTCTTTCAGGAAATGCAGTTTCCAGCAATAAGTGCATTTACCGAATTCAGTAACATTAAGTGACAAGCAGTATCACATATATACACATGTATAGGTACTATACACATATGAGTTCCTGCTGATAACCGTACTAAAATAATGGAATGTGTAGGACTGAGCTTTCATTCTTGAAACAGTACATGTGATTCTATTTAAAACAAAATACCAACTTTTTCTTTCCAGTAATGGACTAATAACATGAGCAATTAATCCAATTTTCCCTTGAAAGCACAGCTTCTCTAATACTTCTGTAAGTTTCAATACCAGTATCATAATGTACATCAGCACAAGCAGTTCTTGGCTCAACTAGATTTGCTTGCTTAAAATTGATTCCCACGAGTTGTTGCTGTTTGGTTAGTTTTTTGTTTCTTTGTTTGTAGGTTTGTTACTTTTCTTAAAGGTGGGGGGGAGACAGACACCTCTTTTGATTCCTATCCCCACTCAATATTTTTTGATATTTATGTCCATATCAATCAATGTAGTTTGTTTAAATAGCAGCAGTTAAATATTTAACCTTTCTTCACTCCCTCCCATTTCTAATAGGTATGCTCAAGACATCAGAACTTTGATTCTTCTGCAGTAAGTCCATTCATCTAGATGCCAGTAATGCAATAGTAAAAGTGTATTTTCAAGTGTTATCCGTGTTCAGAAAAAGGCTCTTTTTGTCATCCTACAGTGGCAATCACAGAATTACCTTAAAAGCATCAGATAATGGCAAATCTACACTTAATTAAAAAAAGTAGATGGCATGTTGAGTGCTGTTGATTTTTAAATTCCCCATCTCTTTAGTGCCATGTCAGTTCTTGCAGCTTTTCTCTTCTCAAAAGAGTGGCAAAGTAGTGGTCATCCACATCTCTCTTCAAAGAGAAAAAAGTTAAACTTTGTAAGTGTTACTGAACATGTATCCTTGCTACTTGTACACTGCACTCATAAGGTTGAGTAGCAACTACTCCCTATTCACTTGGGTGTAACTGTATTTGGTTTGGCTGAGATGAAGTCCTTGCAGTGCTGTGCCTTGCAGTGCTACCTGGGTGTTAGTAACACACCAATGTTTCAGCTACTGCCAAACGGTGCTGACATAGCACCAAGCCTGTGCCTTTCCAACATTCCCTCACCCTCAGTCAGCTGTGGGGTAGGCAAAGACTCTGTAGAGTCTTTGCTTTATTAAACCAGTCTTATCTTAACCCACAAGTCTCTTGTATTGTCCTCTCCCCTGTCCACATAAGAAAGAGAGTGATAGAATGGCTTTGGTAGGAATCTGGCCCCCATCCAGGGCCAAACCACAGTAACTCTGTTTTTTTAACAGAAAATCTATGCGTTTCAGTGTAATGAAAGCTCATTGAAGAAAAACATCTATTTCAAAAGGACTTGATTTGGTAGATGCAGGCAAGAGTATCCAATATTTTTCTACCAAACTGTTAATGCACAGTACTGTTTGAACCAATGAGTAATAATTCTGAGTAAACAGCATAAAGAACTGATCTAAAGTGTCAATGTGTAATTGTTTAACTACTACTACCACATTGCAGCTCAGCTGTTTCTGATCTTGACATCAAGAGCTCGCCCTGCCTTGAAGGGACATTTACCACCTACACCAAGCTTAGTAGGGGCCTCTCTCAAAAAGCAATATTGTTTTCAGGGAAACAATGAAGAAATGTGTTGCCACTCTGCCATAGAGAGCATATAATTGTTACTAAAGAGTTCAGAAAACTACAATTGGACTCTAGTGCATTGATCATAACTTTTGGAAACAAATGGTGGAGGACCCTATAAGGACAGGTGCATTGCTGGACCTTGTGCTAATAAACAAAGAAGGTCTGACTAGGCATGTGAAAGGTGGGAGCAGCTTTGGCTGCAGTGACCATGAGATGGAGTTCTGGATCATGCAGTGAAGTAGCAGGATAGCAAGTCGGATTGCAACCATAGTCTTCAGAAGAGCTAACTCGGACCTCTTCAGAGACCTACATGGAGAAATCCCTTGAGTTAGGGCTCTAGAAGATAGGGGGAGCAAAGAGAGATGCTTAATATTCAAGCACCACCTCCAACAAGCTCAAGATCAGTGCATCCTCATGAGTAAAGAATCAAGCAGGAGAAGTAGGAGACCTTCACAGACTAATGAAGAGCTTCTGGAAAAACTCAAATGGAAGAAGGAAGTCCAGAGTATGTGGGAAAAAGGGACGGGCCACTAAGGAAGAATATAGAAATGTTGACAGAGTTTGTAGGGATGCTACAAGGAAATAAGGGGTCTTCTTGGAATTAAATCTGGCAATGGATGCAAAAAAACAACCCAAAAACCCAAAACCAACCAAAACCAAACAACCAAAAATAATTAAATAGGAAGGAAAAAACCCCACCCAAATGCATCAGCAGCAAGAGGAACACCTGGCAAAATGTGGCTTACTGCTGAATGAGGTGGAAGGTGTGATGACAGGGTACAGAGGTGGTGCTGTTACTGCAAGCTTTCTTTGCTTCAGTCTATTGATAAGGCTGGCCCTCAGTCCTGGGGAGAGTCCAAAGAGCCATGGAGATGACTGAAAGACCGAAGCAGCTCTCTTATTATAAGAGGCTGAGAGACCTAGATAATTTCAGTCTGGAAATGACTAAAAGGGAAATTATCAATACCTAAGAGGTTGAGGTTATGAAGATGGGCCTGGGTTCTTTTCAGTAGTGCCCCCAGTGGTCAGACCAGGGGCAATAGGTACAAATTTCAACACAATGTTTCACTTGAACTTAAGGAGAAATTTCTTTACTTTGAGGGTGATTGAGCACCAGAATAGGCTGCCCAGAGAGACTGCAGAGTTTTCTTCTGTGGAGACTTTGAAAACCTGCCTGGATGTGTTCTTGTGCAACCTGATCCACACACCTGCATTAGCAGGTGTGGTTTGACTAGATGATCTCTAGAGGTCCCTTCTAATACATATCATGCTGGGATTATTTCCTTGCTTAGTTTCAGTGAATATTTGTGCAAACACTTCAAACTCAGCTTTGAAGGTAGATGTCAAAAGCGAGTACACAAGAACTTAATCTACATGTTCTGTATCAACATACAGCAGTAACAAAAAAACCAAAAACCTATTTAAGTTCCTGCACACACCTGTGCAACAGTTCATGGCCTTCTAGTTTCAAATCAGTACTTGGCATTTTTGCAGTACCTTCAATCATATGCTTATCAGCAACTTGCCTACCTATTTAGTCTGTTGAAGCAGGTAACAGCTTTTTACAACATAACACAACACACATTTGAATGCTGTTTTCCAGCCTCTTTGTAGGCAAGTTGCACTGATACTGCAAGTCAGTGCCTTGCAATGCCAGTAGGATTGTGTGTAGCTTCTGGAGCAACACACAAACCACAGAAACTAACAGGATATTCTATAGAAACCAAAAGGTCAGAAATATTTAGACTTTACTGATGTACTGCAGAGCATCAGACAACAGAACAAAGCAACACAAATCAATTTGATAAAGAACAACGGTTGATGCAAAGGTTACTTAAACCTGTTCCAACACTTAAGCCATTTATATTGAGAAAGCAGAACAGAAGCCTCATCATCACTCTCCAATTCTTACCATGAGCTTGAGAAATAAGTTAAATATTTGCCTACTACCATGCCTCTTGCCTATGCTTTACCTGCACTGTTGCTTTTCCTTAAGTCTTATTTGTGACTGCGTACAGAAGCAAAGTAAGGGCAAAGGAGTCAGTTTTAGAATTAAAAAAAAAATTAAAAAATCAACTGAGTAGAGAGCCACATTAATTTTCTTTCTCAGACCTCAATAACTGGTACCATGGAATTGAATCATTTAGAAATCACACATTACTAAAACATCTACACTCTTTCCTAGAGTAGACAGAAAAATGGCAACAGACACTATTCTTATTTTTCCCTTCTGCATGACATCTGAAGTTACACTACTGGAAAAGTTTTTCATTTTAACATAATCAACAAGGTTGTGTTTATAGTTAGCATCCATTCATCAACATTAGAACTGATACCGTCTGCTGGAAATTACTGGACAGTGCTTAGTCATCAGCAGTATATTAAACCCACGCCAAACAAAAATTAGATTTATAAAGGTTGTAACAGTAAGATTTCTTAAACTTCTTTACAGTGAGGGTGACAGAGCACTGGAACAGACTGCCCAGAGAGGTCAGAGTCTCCTTCTCTGAAGACTTTCAAAACCCTCCTGGATGCATTCCTGTGCCAACTACCCTAGGGCATCCTGACTTGGCAGAGGTTGGACTCTATGATCTCTGGAGGTCTCTTTCTAAAGTTCTGCGATTCTTAAGACCACTTACACAGTATTTCATCATGCACTTAAAATATAGCCTACATAAATACTCTTTCTCCGCAAAGAACTGCCAGAGAATAGGAAAATTAAGTTTAAGGTATAAAACTTGCTGATGGCAGAAATTTATGCTTCTCAAAAACTGGCATGAGAAAGTACTCATACATGCAGTATTCAAACAAAAGCTTGAATGTAAGTACTGTTCATAAAAAATTCTTAAAGCTGCTATTAGGCTGAATGGGTAAATGCACTTGGTTCTCAGTCTCAAGGTGAAGTATTCCAATTACAGAACTAGGATACTCCGGGTGCTTGTCATGAAGTTAAAAGTAAAAATTAAGGTTTCCTCTGAGTTTGACAAATGTTAGTCCTTCATAACCTCTTATAATTGAGTTAGTAAAAGAAAAAAGTAAAGGCCAGGGTTAAGTTTCAGAAATACTTTAATATTGTACTTATTTCACCAGATGTCCTTTGCCCTGTTTACCCAGAAGTTGATCTGTACTGCTGACAGATTTAAGAAACCTGACATTAACTCCACTTTTGGAGTCAGAATAATTAGAACTAGTGGGTTCTTTTAAGGGAACTCTTTAGGTTATTTTGTTATATTTAACATGCTTCAAGTGCAACACACTATGCTGCTCTGTTTCAAGCCACTAGTTTTGATTTTGTATTGCGTTGCACATGTTAGACCAGCAGACGTCACCTTCTACCCCCTGTCCTCTCCTCAGACACCTATCTGATTGTCTTTTCTGCTTCAACATCAGAGTTACTGTTAACCATAGTATTTTTCAATAGCTAACAATGCATGCAAATGACCTTAAGGATGAAATTAATGACTTTTAATACTGCATGCATAACAACTTTATTTTAGGTTACACAAAAAAACAAAGCAACTTTTTTTTTGTAAAATACTTATTAGCCACATAAACTTTCAATCTGACAATGTGTTTGTATGTTTTTCTTTTCCACAACAATATTCTAAATTGCCCTTATTAACTGAAATCAAAATGAAGCTGTTCAAAACTCACTTTCCATTTTTCTAAATTGATCTATGAACTAGGATCCACATTCAAACAATCGTGAAACAAAATGTTTCAGTTGTAGCTTGTTTGGAAAAGTACCACTGTTTAATAAAGGAAGTGAATCACAGAATCATCAAATGGTAAGGTTGGAAGGGACCTCAAGGATCAGCTAGTTCCAACCCTCTGCCACAGGCAGGGACACCTCCCACTAGTACAGGTCACTCAAGGCCTCGTCCAACATGGCCTTGAACATCTCCAGGGAGGGAGCAGCCACAACCTCCCTGGGCAACCTGTTCCAGTGTCTCACCACCCTCACTGTAAAGAGCTTCCTCCTAACATCNATTCCTCTGTCTATGTCACTGACAAAGATGCTAAACAGCACTGGTCCCAGCACTGACCCCTGAGGGACGCCACTTGTCACTGATCTCCAAGTGGACATTATGACCTTGATCACCACTCTCTGCATGTGACTATCCAGCCAATTCCTTATCCAGTGAGTGGTAACGCTTAATGCCTAAATTTGACTTTATTAGGCCACCAAATCCAGCTTGTGTTTTTTCACACCACCTTAGACCTGTATTTGAAGAATACAAATACTGGGATGTTAAGTGTCTTTGAGTTTTACAGCCAATAAATTAAAAACCAAAATTGTAATATTAAGAATTTCACAAGCTAGAATTACTTAGAAGCTGAACTACATTTGATCCCCTAAGGCTGCCACTCCCCTCCCCCAAGCTATTTCAGAAGAGAATAGCTAGAAAAGAGATTAAAGTTCTACTTTTCCCTCCAATGTTTCAATATAATCCTATCTTAAGCAGCTGACTCCTCCCAGTGAGAAACCAACAGTAAAAACGATGAAGTAGTCATTTGATGCCTTTCACAGACTTTGAAATTCATGCTTGCTGCTCTAGGTATAAACATCTTGTGTATCATCACCTCAAAATAAAAAGAGAACCTCCCTACTTCTTAAAAGTCAAACTGTTTCAATATCTGGATACCCCTGTGGAGAATTTTTCCAGTTTGACATCACTAATAACAGGTATTGTGAGAAGTTCAGCAAAACCTAAAACAGCCTTTCAATTTGATAAACACAAGTTTTTGAAAAGATTTTAAGATTTAACCACTTTTGCAGAAGAGTCAAAAAGTCAATAATGAACACATGCAGAATCTGCATGGAAATAATTCAGATAAAAAAGGGACAAACCTAAGCTGATGCAGTTTCTTATGAAGCATTTCTTTATAAACAAATTCTTAGCAAGTTTTCAACTTAGGTGTTAGATGAACTGGACAGGAAATGATTTTCTGGATCTCAGGAGCTACAGTTAAATTTGCACAAATTTAATTATCCAGATGGTTCTCACAGCAAATCACTTCCCTCATCTATACTTTTGGGAAGCAATGTAAGTGTGTAAGTTAATATAACAACTCTACTAGAACAGAGGGTAAAAAAAAAAAATCAGAACTTTGGATGAGATTAATGTGCAAAGTACTCTGCAGGTAATTCCAGACATTTTTCTTACAGCACAGAACTAACAACATTGGAGCTTGTTTCTCTTACCTTAGTTTAGAAATTCTACACTAAATTTTCAAATAGTGGTAGATACCTAGAATCAGCCCTTCAATTTATTGTTTAAAAATAAAGTAATTTCTGGAAAGCATTGATACCTTGGTCCTCATGCACCATCAATGTTTTCACTCCAGAGAAATATGGAAGCCTAGTCCAGTCTTACGCTCTTTTCTTCACCAAAATAAACTGCTATTAAATCAGTCTAAGAAATACTAATGCCATCCTAGATATCACTATCACTTAGGGTACAGATACACCCTTACTTATCTGTAAAACATCTGGTTATATTGCTCAGTACCTTCAACGAAACACTTGAAAAGAAAGGACTCCTGGTTGCTCATTAACTATTTCTTTATCTGCTTCACCAATGGTTTTACAGCTGTTTCAGACTCTTCTCTCCAGTTTAAGGAGATTAATAAGCATTTCAGAAGCTGTGGTTGAAGCTTTTAATCTAGTAAGAATTCAGGAACCTCAAAGTAAAAGACTAATGCAAAAAAAGTAGTGAATTCTAACAGCTTTTATGCTTGAATACTAGATGTTTTACTTTTCTTTGCTACCAGCTACTTATTTATTGGTGTTGCTAAACAGAGTTTTTCTAAGCCTGCTCAAAATCTAATACAACATTAATTTAAAACCAATATTTTCTCTGTTTGGAGCACAATGTAATAGCCAAAGTTGAAGTCCATCTTTCATACACTTAAGATAAACAACCTTGTGACATGCTACAGTAAGTCTTAGAAGCATACTTTTGTTAGCAAACAGCTTAAGCAGTCTACCAGAAACACCTACCCACTCACTAAGCAACAAAGAGTTTCAAGAACAACAAAAAAAAGCAGCACTTTATATAGCATCAGACTCTAAGTTAATCAAAATAACTGCTTAGTAACAGAAATAATTTCCTCTCAAATTTTATTCAAATTACGTGTCAGCTCAAGAACCAAGTTCTCAAACAAAACAAATTTCTACCTGTTAACAACAGCTTGCCAAGAAACTTTTGCTCGAGTTTTGGTAAACTGCCCAGGAATGTTCACTCAGGAAAACTTCAGAGCAAGACAGAAAACTGAAATTCTCAGTGAAATATGGTATGTCACCTCATAAAAGCCCATCTACTTTTGATCAAATGTTTAGGTATAAAACTTCCACAGGAGCTGATGACAACTAAGGGATGTGTGAAAAGTTATTTAAAACTAAGGATCTCAGAGGTGCCCCTACAGAGCCAAATGAAAAATGGAATTAACTTTCAGACTCCAATAAAACCTATTTCTCAAATCTATGAATGCTATTATGAAATACTACTGAGTTTTTTTTTTAAACAAAGCTGTACATAAATTACCGGATTACAAGAATAGCACTAGCCAATCAATCTGAAAAATACAGAAGCAAGACATTTGGGGGCACCTGCTTTAAGGAATATTAAAAATAACCAGACTGCAAACTGAATTTGAACATCTGTTTTATGTTTAATTACATCAAACACCTATTTACGTGCAAATAATATTCTTTAAAGACTTCTGCTGGTAAAATCCCTGTGTATTTTAGTATGAATAGATGCACCTCAACATCTACAACATTCATCACATGAAGTTCCTACTGAGTTATATAGACAACAGAATATTGCACTGGGAAAAAATTTCCAGTAACTCATAACTTTCTAAGATTCAATTACAATACTTTTAACTTGAGACCAAATTACTGTTACAAACCTGCATTACTTTTTGCTGTTTTCCTTGCCTTGTTTTGATCATGGTACTTAGTTGTGTATTACAAAGTGAATGCCCTTCAATAATGCATTGCTTTAACATATTAAATTGTTTGTCTGTTTACTTAAAGTGAGGTGTCATAATATTTCCCTTTTAGAATGAAAGCAAGTGCTATTTGTTTTGAACGCCGTAAACACTTCGAAGTAAATATGATTATGCAAGCAACTGAAAAAATGTTAGTCATGAAAGTGCAGACTACAGAGTGAAAAAGCCACCACATTCAGAACAGTCAAATCCAGTGTTACATTAGGACAGCAAGATGCAAATTGAACTACTTCTTGCCACTTCAGTGTATCCAGAAAGAATTTTATTCCCACTTCACATTTGTAGACTTACCTTTCTTCGGTTATTGTAATAATACAGAACAAGTCACTTAGTTTTAGCAATGAGCAGAAATAAGAACTCATTACCCCACCTTGATTCTGTAACTAAATACTGAAAAAAGTGAATAAGTTACCAAGGAAACCTCTCATTCATCCTTTAAAAACAGGAAAACATAGATGAAGTCCCTTTTCAAAGAAACATAATTCATTCAAAATGAGGAAGATTTAAACTGTCCAAAGAGAAAACAATATTAAAAGATAAAAAAAAAAAAGAAGAAGAGTAAAATCTGCATAATCAGGCTTTTCCACAGAAGGAGGCACTCTTGGAATGCTACAATTCATGCTCCTTACTTATTAACAATCTGAAAAGGGGGTTGAGCACGTTTACTAGTAATATCAGACAGAAAAGGAAAAACAAACATATTTTGTGATAGCGGCTGGGCAGTAATGCAGAAGAGTAAGGTTAAGTATTGGTAACTTTAAGATTTAATTTTTTGTGACAAACAATTACCTACACTGGCAAATTCTAAACTAACACCATTTGATAGCTATAAATGGATGGATCCATAAAATTGTCAGCTGAGAAATCAGTTACAGTTAAGGATAGCTCTAGAAGGACAAGAACACCACAAAAGAAGGCTTAATTTTTGCAGTTCTGCAGAAGAGAGTCTAATAAAAGATTTGGTTGGGGTTTTTCATCCCCTGTCATTTATTCCTGCATGTTAGTATGCAGAGATGCAGCCCACATTTCTGCTTATCTGGACTTCAGGTTAAGTTCTGCATTTCACCAGCCAAATAATTCAAATCCAGTCTGAATTTCAGTCAGGGGTTATCGAGTTCTGTGTTCCTGTAATCCTGTACGTGAAGATTCCCAGGCATAAAAAACACTTAAAATACTAGCTTTAAGGACAGGTAATCTAGCAACTTGTTCACTGTTTGAGATGTCTCTCAGCTATTGCAGTCCTAAAAAATAGAGTATTTTTGTCTCAAGAATATACCATAGGTAACTATTTTTTTCATTAGACTGCAGAAAAGAATTCTCATTTTGCAGCTTCATTTCACATGTTTTAATTCTACCTCTGTATCACAGTGAAGGCAAAATACCAAGTTCTAAATGTATAAATAATTGAGATTATTAAGAGAATCATTATCAAAAGACAGCACCTAAAATTTAATAGCATGTATGCTTATTGTAAGGACTGTCCAATAAAAGGTGAAACTTCCCAATCACACATGTACTTATTTAACAAGTACTTACACATTTAGATAGGTAACCACTTGGATCTCTTTTTAAATTTCTATTCAATCTACTTAATTTGTATTCCTGTAACATCTGTAAAACTCAGATACAGAAGCTGCATCTTGCTAGGTAATGTAGTTAAAATCAACATCTTGGGGCAATGCCCATTTGTACACGGATGTTCTGCACGCTGTTACTACTTGGAAAAAACACCTGATCTTCAAGCCCTTTGTGTAAAATGAAAATAACTGAGTTCATTGGAAGAAATAAGGAATAGGTCAGGGAAGCTGAACCATAATGATGAAGAAGTATAAAGCCTCAAAAGACAAAAGCCAGTAATCAGATACAGTAAAAACAGCTACAAAGACAGAAGACTAAAGCCAGAATGATAAACTAGTAGAACTGAATCCAGGACTAAAAAGTTTAACATCTAGGACAGATAAGAACCAGTAAGAGAGGGTAGACAAAACCATAAAAGAGTTAAAACACAAAGGAAGCTTTTTCTTTTTCAATCTAGAGAGCTCAAGAAATGTTTTTCAGTTGTTAGCTCCCAGGTCTCTAAACTCTTACCTATGAAGAGCAAGCCAATTGACTCCTTTTAAATGTGCTTAATGCACAGTTTCAATCTTGCAGCTTTTACCTCTCAAACAGCTTGAGTACTTTAATGACTGTACAGGGAAGCTTACAGATTTCTGCAAGCACCATCAGATCTAATAGAAGAGTGAAAAAGGAAGTCAGGAAAAAAAAAACATACCTTGTGTTGCTCAATTGCATCTACCCACTGCTGTCTGTGGTCTGGGTCCTGAGCTCGGAGGTACCAAACACTGTCATTTACACTAATATCAAATCTGCACTCGTCAAACTCATGGGGCTATGAGAGAAGACAGTGTAAGAGTAAGTGAAGTTAGTAAAATCATCAACAGTATCTCAGAATATTTTGACATTAAAACGTAATTAAAAAACATTTCGATATTGTCTTGAATTCATCTTAGATTGTGTTATGTAGCTGTCTCAAATACAGTCATAATACAAAAGGTATGTTAATAGATTCTTATTAAATAAAATGTGACAAACCAGTTCCACACCAACATTAATGTAAACTTCATGCTTTGAAACAAATCCCTTAAAATGAATTCTGGACACAGGTAGGAAAATAAAACTATATTTAATTTTGCGTCAAAGTTAAGATTATTGGTACCAGCACTAATTTTAGATGGAAGGAATACAAGCATCATAGCAAAACCCACCACGATACAACCAGAAAAGCAGACCACAGCAAAAAGATAAAGTGTGAACTAAAGGAAGCTGTGGAATTCTCTGCCTCAATATTTTCACCATGTAAGACAGAACTGTCAGATAACTGGGAGCAACATGCAGTCTTTTCCAATATCACCACTTAAACGCATTTAACTTTGTTTACAGGCCTTAAGAACTAAAACCCTTTTACCTGAATTACAATGAAGATGGTAATGAAAGTACAAGGAAACAAACCTATCTAATCTGCCCCGTACCCTGACACTTAGTTCAAAGCTATTTCTCAGCAAACATTCAATCAAGCACAGTGCCCACTACCCTCATTCCCTTGGAAACTATTCATAAAGAAACATAAAACAGTGTAGTTGTATTTAAATTGAGAAAGGTACTCAAGGAAAAGTCATACATTCAAATAACCATAGAAAGATAATAGGCAAATTAAATGATCTGAAGGACAAACTGATTCCAGAGGCCCCTCAACCCTGTCTTCCTCCTAGGCTCAACTTCACTTCCAGTTTTATTTTCCTCCTCCCACTGAACAATATAGGTGGGTGGGGAATGGTGATATGGGCCTTTCAGCACTGTCTCTATTGCTTCTTCACCCACTTTAGCATGGGATTCCTCCCAGGGAGGACAGTCCTCCATGAACTTCTCCAACCCAAGTCCTTTCCATGGGTTGCAGTTTCTCATGAATGCTTCCAGCATGGGTCCTTTCCATGGAGTGTCTCTAGCCCTTCAGGAATACAACGTTAGATCACGGACCTCCAAGGGATTCAGAGGACAACTTGCTTCACCATGGTCTTCAACACAGACTGCAGGGGAATCTCTCTTTCAGGATCTAGAGCCTCTCCTCCCCCTCCTTTGCTGACCTTGGTGTCTGCAGGGCTGTGTTTCTCTCATACTCTTCATTCCTCTCTCCCAGCTGCTGTTATGCAACAGGTTTTACTATTCCTAAATGCTACAACAGAGGGACTAATTGGCTCAGCTTTGATCACTAGGTGGTCTGCCTGGGCCCAGACAGAACTATCTCTGTCAGATATAAGGGCAGCTTCTGGCATCATCTCACAGAAACCACTTCGGTAGTGTTCCCACTAGCGGAATCTTGACATGCAACCTCAATGCAATCAAGTCCCTTTCCTTCAAACTGAATTGCTACATTGTTACTAGTCTATATGACAAAGGTGTTTATGTGCTTTAGGGTAGCAAAACGCCCAGTGTCAGGCAGGCTCTCCTTTAATGGTGAGGAACGTGCACCTACAATAATGGAAGCAAAAATATTGTTTAAAAAATAGAAGCAAAATCACCCCAAACACAAATTTACAAGAATTAGCTATTGAAATTTTTCCTGCTGCAACAACATTCCTCTATTCAAACTCTCCCTGAAGCCCTCTGGGAGGAGTTGAAGGCAATGACACACTGCACAGTTAGAAAAACTTGCCAAAATTCATCCTAAAAGCCTGCATACCTACCGATTTCATTCACAACTTAGTTCCTTCCCCCTCCCCCCCCACTTCTATTTCTAATCTAAACATCTTCTAAGGTGATTTCAAAACATCTAATTTATGCATTCTCTTTTAATATATTTGGAAATCTATGCCTCGTTGCCAAGACTGGAAAGGAAATGTTTTCCTTATGATCTTACTAAAACGTTTAAACATTATGCTGGGCCATTTGTTATATGTATATTTCTGCATTACCTACAGTTAAGAGACTAAGCCATCTAAAAGTCAGATTATATGCAGCTCACTGTGCAGTTCCATGTTACAAAAAAGGTGATCAAGTGGTCCTGTTAGATAAGCTGCTTAAAGATAAGAAATATCATTAACAAGGCTAAATACTGCTTTATCAGGGAGTCGGGCAGATGACATGATTTGCTCTTAATATATGCATGTTACCTATCTATCATCCTATAGTACATTTCAGTTGTCCGTTTTCTGTATTATTTCCCCTCTCCCTGCTCCCCAGTACAGGCTCCACCATAAGAACCCTAAATTAACTGAACATGAAAAGGCGTGTACTCTAATGCACATTTTACAAAGAGTAAATAAAACGCCCAAATCATATGTGACCTGTTTTTAACACAGAACAAATCAAGTTGTTAATTAACCCTTTTCTCAGTCAGGACTGAGTTCACATTTCATCTTCGCTGTTAACTTGGCAGACTTAAGTATGCAACTTCTCAGTATCATCTGTTATATTCTCCTTCCCAGTAGGTCAAGGACAAACTTCCTTGGTCTCCCTTGTGCTATAAATGCTTTTATTGTTTTCTATAGCTACGTCTAGCAAAGACACTAAAGCATTAGTAACCACTTCTCAGATGTGACCTTATTCTCTCAGACTAGTTTGAGCCTCCTTACACTTGCTGGAAGGTTTCCCATTTCTCTTCCCTTCACTTTCTTCCTCTAGATGTTGACTCATTTAATTTACATCTCCTTTTTCTCAGGTTCACAATTTCTTAACTCATGTTCACGTTCCTCCTTAAGCTCAGAGTGATTATAAAATGGCACAGTTCATAGCCAACCACCTGACAAGGCATTGAAGGATAAATAGAGATTTTAATCTGTAACAAGCTAAGGGCCTGTGCTGAAGCCAGAATATGTCCTACTGCCCTTTCACAAACAAGGTAAGGTGAAAAGGAGGAATGGTTTAGTCATGCAGGGAAGCAGGAAGCAAGCAGGAGTTCACTGTCTACCCTTAGGACATAAAGGACATTGGAAAACTTCAGCTGCTTTTTCCAAACACTTCCGCCCTACAGCAGACTCAGTTTTTATGTACAAATTGAGGGGGCACTGGGGAACAAAGTCCATATTGACATGACACCATATGGGAGCAGCATCTGAAAAACTGAAAAATATTTTCAAAAAGTGGCTTGAACAGACTCTGTGGCAGAGGTAGCCTCTGTGTGTGTGCCAACAGCTCCTTCTGGAGCACTTAAAACCCCCAAACCACCACAAACAATAGAAAAGCCCAAATCAAACAAGCAAAGAAAACCAATCCCAAACCAAAATACACACACCTCATGAAACCAAAACAGGCCTTTATATCAGTTCCAGACAAGAATATGCTGCGAGAAATAGGCTTCAGCATCTTAAAACACCCTTTCTGCATGCCTTCTAAGCTTTCTTGCAAAGAATTCTTCTAAAAATAAAGGGAATTACAAGTAGTCAAGAGTCCAGTCCCAATTCTTTCTGTATAGAACCAACTGATACTAGGTTTTAAATTCTAAACAAGCAAGAACAGTTTATATTAAGAAACATTCACTTGACTATAGTTAATGAGGAAGTGCCACAAAATTCCTCCTGCTCTCAAGCTTAAGGTATTCATGAAACAAGCTTCAGAGCAGAGCCTGCTTGAAAAAATAGCATTTCAAAGGCTCAAGGCAAATCACACAGGAAAGTTTAAGTGCTTTTATACACTTCATAAACTTTAGAGTAGTCCATGGGAAAACACCTCACCACAATACTGGAAGGAAGAAGTTTTTGCATGCTCTCTCACTGCTCTAAATGATACTACTTTTCCTTATAGAAGAAAGCCAGGGCAGTTCACACTAGATCCAACTCAAATATGCACATCACAAGTGACATGTGCTTGCACTACTATTCTTATTGCACAACTAAAACTTACCTAGAGTGACCTTACTTTAAAAATTTGAAGGTTTTTCCATATTAAAAAAAATACTAAGCAGGGTACTAGGAAACAAGACAAACAATAAGAGGCCTACAGAAAACAAGAACTACCCTTTTGTAGTTCTGCCAGACAAGTGCCACTAGTATAAATGTGACAGAGGCTGTTATCTAGCCTAGCTCCACAGTTTGCAGTTAAAGCAATACATATACTGCTAGGAAGGTAACCACTGTTTACAAGTACGCTGCTGTTACACACCATAATAGCATACACAACTGAGGGAACACAAGCATTGTACTACATCCTGTGATTCTATGATTCTGTGTGATACTTACCTAATTCATCAGTACAAAGCTGTTTACAGCTGAAGCTCTGACACAGCAGTTTGTCTTTGTGACGCTAGTAACTTGTGTTTTTTTCATACAATAGTAAGAAAAGTTTAGTACAGCAGCACATGGATTTTACCCACAGCTAAATGTGAAAACCCATTTGGGTGCTGAACACCATTCTTCAGTTCCAAATTCCACCCATATGTAAGCAAGACTCCATAAAACCTCTAATAATAATTCTCATTCACCCTGCTAAAAAATCCCACCCACTATTTACTTCCACATGGACTGAGTTATCACAGCCAAAAACATATGTAAGAAGATTCCGTTCATAAAGTAGTAATTTAAAAATTAAGGCAAATTTCTGTTTTATTCCCTTAAAATTATTGCAAAATTGTCAGAAATCATTGCTTTAGAAAAGGTGCTTTGTAAAGCAATGCATACTGGTTTACATCATTAGGTTTTAAAAAATTTTAAGAGAAAAACGCAAATGATCTGAATTCCTCTGATGATCAGTTAGGAAAGATTTAAACAGTAGATGTAAACTAAAACATGATGTTTCCTTCCCCTTCTCCTAGTGCAATTGAAAGCAAATTAACAGAACGTCTCATTGTTTTTTCCAGGTAGGCTTGAGAGTGATGTCAGCCAAGAGGTAATTTTCTCAATTTCCAGGTAAGTAAGTTCTCAGTGAAACAGGAAGCTTTTCTTAGAAACCCCAAAAATGAAATTTATGACTTACATTAGACTATATAAAGCTTTTAAAAATGCTAATTCTCAGCTTTAAAAACAAACCCCACCTCAGCAAAAAACCAAAACAAAATGCAAACAAACAAAAAAAAAACTTATAAAGCTAAAATTTAACAACATAAAGTTATCCTTTCTATATAAAGTGTTCTGCATGTATTCCACTGACAAATGTTGTAACCCATGCTTATAGTTTGGGTATTTTTTACAAGTAGGATGCATAAGGAAGAAACCAATCCTCAATCACTTCACCACTCACATTCTGAGTTAGTGCATTTTGTTCTTTGCTTCTTCTGAAGGAACAGCACCAGAATATCACTTTGTATCTCTGATATGAATCTGCAAGCATCTTCACATAAACAAGCCTGAAAAATGTTTTAAAGATGGCAGCTTTCACTAAGTGCAATTTTAATACCTCTCAAAAGTGGACACGGAAACTCAGACTCTAGAAAATCAGATGCAAGCCAAGCTAACATAATCAATGTTTGCCAGCTCTTTGTGAGCTTTGTGCTGAATATGCTTTCTTTTCCCGCAGTGTCACTTTCCCACAACACCAGTTAACATTGATCTACTGGTCTGTGGATTAGTTCTTCCACAAAACTCAGGAAAAAGTATGACTTTTACCCCATTCTGCAACTTCCTGAAATCCTCTAGTTACGCAGTACCTGAACAAAATACCACTTCCTCCACAAACTAAAAAGCGCTAAATTAAGTTACCACAAAATCGACAGATCTACCTACATGTTATGATAGGTCATTCAAAAGGTCCTGAACCTACCAGATGTATTCCAGTTGTAGTTTCCAGTGGGAAATCCAGAAGACCACTCCAGGACAGTAAGTATAGGCCAAGAAAGGATAGAGGGCCACAAGTAATTATTAGAATATGCTACATTGCACTTATAACATGGTATTACTTTTGAAATAGAAGTTCAAATATTTGTGTGAACGCAGTCCTCAAGGGAACTTCCTCACAAGAGGAAACTAATTGGACAACTGGGGAAATAATGCATTTGACAATTTAAGAAGCAACAGGCAAAAGAACCATCATGTCTTAAACAGAAAGCATAACACCTTACATGAGCTATAAAATGTGATGCTGAATACCTTACAAAGTAATTTATCTGATACAACAGAAAAGAGGAAGCCAGTAAGATCAAATTAAAAAAAAAAACCACCCAAAAATCTCTTCACTCCACCATTTTCAGTAAGCAGCATGTATCAAAATAAGAAATAATGCAGTTACTAAGTAGTGAGGTAAATCAAGTGCATATTAGACTGTGGGAGTGAATTAGAAGAACAACTTATCTGATTCTAGGAAGGAAAAGTTACATGAATGCTTCTAGATGTACTTATACTGAAGTGCTAACAAAAACCCAGAGAAAAAATATGCTTTACAATTTGTGCTGTATGATTGAAGGAATTAAGTTTCAAAGTACATGTGAAAACTGCATTTCAGCTTCCCTGTAAAATCATTATGAAATTAGCAAAAGCTGTGATCAGTTAGCTACAAAAAAAAAAAGGCAAGTGAAAAACCTCAGCCCAGTTTTTAAAAGTACACAACTTAAAATATTTTTTCTAATGCATTTAATCTATGACAGATCCAAACTGGAGAAGAATTACAACCCTTCCCTACAAAATTTTAAATGGCTCATAACATGTTAAATATGAAAAAAACCAAAACAAAAACCCAGAAAAGGTAGTGAAATGAAGCACCACAGAGACTATTTTAAAGCTGAATTCTATATGGTGAATACTACTTAAAATAGTCAGTGCAAAAATTCTCTATCAGCTGAATGAAAACATGTTTTACCAATACTAAATTTGGATAGAATTTCAGTCTTAAAAGATGGTCTTTTGTGACCTATTAAATACTAAGAAATACTTCATCAAGTCAGTGTTTCTTTTTGGAGTCATTGTTTATTTTTCAGAACACAGACTGAACACTGCTGTTTCAAATGGTCTGCCCCTCCTTGCGTCCTTCCTCAACATTTCCTCTGAATGAGTATCATCAGTATTTTCCTTTAGAGATTTCTTCCTTTCCCAAAGTTTGAGTAAATGAACTAAAAGCCCTGACTACTTGGGAAAAACCTTTGTCCCTTCTTATTCTTTTGAACATGTCCACTAATGGCAAGCTATGTTCCATGATGACAGTCTTGATTCCTGTAGTGGCTTGACACTGGCTGAATGCCAGACACCTACCTAGTCACACTCTCACTCCTCCTCCTCCTCTGCTTTACAGGTTGAGAAAATAAGATGAAAATCTCATGGGTCAAGATAAAGTCAGGGACATCTGTTTTAGACGAAACAGACCTAACTTGGCAAAAATTAATTTACTGTGAGTTAGAGCTGGATGGTGAGACACAAAACTAGAAGCACAGGCAGACAAAGAATGAGGCCCATGGTCAGTTCATAATGCTTTAAACTTTGCCACTCCTTCCACACACATTTTTCCCAGCATAAGTCTTCTCCATGGCCACAGTTCTTCATAATACAACTGCAATAGGCAAAACAAAGGCTGCAGCTCCCTTCATGGCATATCCAGCTGCTACGGTAGGGGTACTCCACAGACTGCAGTGTGGATATCAGGTCTGGTTCTTTTCACAGACTGCAGGGCAAGTCTGTTGCATACTGCTCTCCTCCACAGGTTGCTGAGGATCTGCTCAGTGCCTGCAGCACCTCCGCCTTCCTCATCCTGCTTGCACCTCGATCTCTGCAGGGCTGTTTCTTACACTTTTTCACACCTCTGAGCAGCAGTTTTGCCAGAGGTGTCACCACAGGGGCTGAGTGACTCAGCTGTATCCTGTACTGGGTCTGCTGAAGCCAAGTGGATCTGGTCTGTGTCAAGGCAGCTTGATCTCTCCTCTCAGAGGCTACCTGACAGCCTTTGCCCCTGCCAGGTACCCCCAGTGTATCAAGACCCTTTTGTCTCTACAAGTTATTTTTGAAGACACTTGACACTAGAAGTATTAAACATTTAAGTTACTAAATACAGAAATAAATTTTGCAAAGGTTTTGTTTCTTTTGGTTGTTGGGTTTTCTGTTTGGTTTTTTAATATTGTTAACTATACCACATCTAACTCTCTGGATACAGCAATTTACAGAAAGCATTACATTGCTTTAATTTGCATTACATTTTATTAAAGATGTACTGAAAAATACAAGAGGTCCAAGTTCTAGTTTACTTTATTTGGAATACTCCCCCTTCTTTCAGAAAAAAAAAAAACCAACCCCAAAACATACAAGACTGGGGAAACACACAACATAGCACTCTAGTCTACCTTTCCGAATTCTAAAACCCAAATAAAGACCTAATGGAAAAAAATGGTCTAGGATGTCTTGTCTTTCCTTGCTGTTAAACAGTAAGAACCCACTTTTTCTAGTTACGTTCATTGGCTACATTTCACTTTTTACAGGATAGAGGAAAAAGCCTACTGCAAACAAGCAAGTGAACAAGATGGCTTTATCCCTGCCAAAACAGTGAAGATACTTGTAGGTGGCTAAACATGAGACATCTATTAATTTGCTTATTCCTACACAAACAAAAAAGCTCTCAAAATGGTACATTTACACTTACAGAAAAATCCTATAAAGAAAGTAAGCTTATAAATAGAAACACTTATAAAATATTTTTACATTCTTTTATACTACTGAAATATTTCACTTCAGTTCATAGGTTATGATTTGCCTTTTAGCACCAGTTTCTCTGAAACTATAACTTGATTTCCAAAACTTAAAGTATATGCCCACTGCACCCATAAAAGCAAAAAGAATGCTAAGTAGAACTTACTATTAAGTTTGTTACTGTGGTGTGCAAACTTTAAAATTTGCTCGGTTTTAATCCATTATGAAGCAGCTCTCAGAGAATCTCTTTTTAAAGAATGAAACAAGAATGTATTGTACATGTTATTTTAGCAGTGAAACCACACTCAAAATTTGAAACCTGCAGTTCTCCATAGCAAACTTGGTTTTCTGCACAAGAGCTTCAGATCCAGGAGTGAGCATAGGAACATAATGTTCAGATTTTTTGTGGTGCATCAACTATCCTATAGCTGTACAGCACTCAATTTGTTATTTAATATTTTATGAAATTTCTTTATTAATAACAACAAATTACTGCATAGTATTGAGTCATGCTGTATTGCTTTATATGTAAATAGACCTTTGACATACGCTACTTCCAACTGCCTACTGAAAAACCAATGGCTTGTAACAGTAAGATCCAGAATATAACAAATGTGTACTGGAAACATTGGCTAAACTTTGTTCAAAGACACTGCACTGCATTATTAGAAGAGTTTCTGAAGTCTAAAATAGTTACATCTATTTCAATCTGTTACAAGATTATGTGCACACAGCCAGTGAGTGCCTCAAGTGATTTACTAGTGACTGTGGAGACACTGTGTAAAAGCTCCAAGAATTAGTGATGGGGTATTAACAAATTTATAAAGGCAACATGAAAAATCAGGATACAACTTAGGGGCCTGTTGTGTTTGAACAGTGTCTGAAGAATCTTAAAATGTTATCAAAATCATAACAACTTGCTTTAGAACCCTCTATCTCACACCCAGGAAGTGAGATTAGAAATGTTGCTTTGATACCAACCAAACCAGTGAACTGTGTTCCCTGCAGAAAAATGGTTATGACACCTATCAAGAGCTCCTTAGAGCAAAATCTTTGCACTATCCAGAAACAATTAAAAAAAAAAAAAAAATCAGAATTCTATCACCTGCAAAAGCATCAACTTAGAACTAAAGTAACCAAGTTAAACTCATTAAGAACCTCATCACAGACAGCAAAAAGCTAGTTATTAATCACCCAGGAAATAAGGCAACTTTGTATGATCTAAGAGAATGCAGAAACCTTATGTGTCATTTAGGTATATTTGGCTGTCCTGTTAAAATATAGGATCAGGAATCACATATGAACTTCTGCACCCCTAAAATCACTATTTGCATATTGATTATCTTTGTTATATTTCATACCATACTGCAGTGCACCATGGAAGACCCAAAAGCTGTACATATACCATCAGCAACAGAAAAATATAGATTTTTGCAAGAAAACCATGAGGCAACATCCTAAGAAGATTAAAAACACCCTAAGACACTACATAGAGATGCCATAGAGAAGAGTGGAAAACTTTGGACTTATCATGAGGATAAGAACAGAAAGTTCCTATCCTGGGAATGCAGTGACCCTGCAGCTAAAGTAGAGGTCTGCGGTACAACTGAAAGCATGTTCAGGCTTAAGATTAACTTGATTTGAATCCAAACTTAAGAAATTCAATACAGTACAACTCTATGAACATTTCTAGAGATGTAGCATTAGCTATAAGGTTTTTTGCTTGTAATGTTAACTATGCAAGGCCCCAGTCATGATCTGTAAGCCTCATTATTAGCTTGCAATGAAAACTGGCTCTGTTAACAAGACCTTGGAACCACGTGACTCCTCTTACAACGTACAATTTAAGCATGAGATAAAGCTGTTGAAAACATGGACAAAGACTAAAAGCATTAGCATTAAAACCATAAACAACTTGCTAATGGACAGTTCCTGGTCAGTGAAGAGGTGCAGCCTCAAGAGCTACGAAGGCTAGTTTTGCTTTAATAGCAGCAGCTACAGAAGGGGAGAAAACATCCGAACAGCTGAGCAACACGGCAAGGCACCTGTTGCAGCCTAGGAAAGTAACACCTCCTCAGCATCACACCACATGTGGTCCAGTACCAGAAGCCTCAACTGTTTTCTAAAAGATTGCTGTAAAAGATCCTCAACTGACGTGGTTGGGAAGGGGTCCAAGTTGCCAGAATTTCTGTCCTTGTCCTATCATCCACCTCCTCCCACTTCGAACTCAAGAACTCTTCAGTTGGGTTACCTTTATCTCAGCAACCTTTGTTCTTGACAGTATCAGGCTATGTGGAACTCGCTATTTGGTATTGCATACATACAGAAAATTTAGTATATGAGAAGGCTGACTGCTTTGAATAGAATCATAGAATCATCCAGGTTGGAAGAGACCTCCAAGATCATCCAGTCCACCCTATCACCCAGTCCTATCCAATCAACTAGACCGTGGCACTAAGTGCTTCATCCAGTCTTTCCTTGAACATCTCCAGGGACGGCGACTCCACCTCCCTGAGCAGCCCACTCCAATGGGAAATCACTCTCTCTGTGAACTTCCTCCTAGTGCACGTAAAAGATAATTAACAATGTGCAAGGTCCAATTGTAAGCATAAGGTGTGTTGATAATGTCAGTCTAAAAGCTTTCACTCAAGTTTAAAATTGATCTGTCAGTCTAAACTCTCCCATCGCAAGTCTCACTAATTACTTCTATATATACACATGCATGTAGGTGATACTGATTTTGGTAGTGCTCAGTGATAGGA
>WBNM01033856.1:0-32575 GCA_013399055.1 Ramphastos sulfuratus | reverse complement strand
AAAAAAAAAAAGGAGAAAAAAAGAATCTAAAAAACCCAAACTGGAGCTGCTGATTTCAGGAAAGAAATTAATAAATGTTAGTATGAGGGCAGCTTCCAAAATAAAGTAGCAACAACAGATTGCAAACTTCTGTTCAAAAGAAAAAAACCCAACAAGCTTTAAGATGCATTCAAAGTCCTGTTAGGAAGATTTCAAATGTGTGTTCTGCCTGTACAGCTCCCTAAGTCAGTATGTTCTGATGTCCAAGAGCTCAGCAGATCTCCAAGTGTCTGGACCTCTGTTCATGAAAAACTCAAGAGTGTACTGGGACAGCTGAGCTGATCCCTTTACCAGCATGGGTGTGAAAATTATGCACTGCCAAGTTTGTTGCCAACTTGTTTGACACCAGGGACCCAGCAAGAGGGGAAAGGCCCCGACTCCTCTGCTTCCGCTTCAATTAAGTACATGGCATTTGAATGGAAAATAACTTAGCCAACAACAGCAGCATAATTACATCTGATTTTATAAACTTCATGCACAGAAACCTACAAGAGGTTAATTCACTATTTTTCAACAGCTAGAACCATCTTAGAGCACCCAGCTTATATTATAGTTTTCCTTTGAAAGCGATTTCCAATACTGTTTGGTGAACAGCTAAAGAAAGCATTCAGGGAAAAAAAAAATGTTAAAATATTAGTAATGTTGCACAGCACAAAATAGATAGTAATTTAATGTACAACAGATGCAGTATATCACCTGCAAAGGCATACTCGTGGACAAGTTGATTTTTCAGTGTACTTAGTCCCATCCCATTTAATCTATTTAAGATTAATTACAAATACGATAAAAGTATTTTATATGCAGCATTATGTCGCAGTTAAGGATGGCTTCATTAAAAATGCAACACATTAATTTATTACATAGAGTTCTACATCATACATAAATTGAAGTGCCACAGCATAGAAAAGCTCTGATGCCATGAATTCTTCAGCATAGAATCATAGAATGGTAAGGTTGGAAGGGACCTCAAAGATCATCCAGTTCCAACTCCCTGCCATAGGCAGGGACACCTCCCACTAGTACAGCTCACTCAAGGCCTCCTCCAACCTGGCCTTGAACACCTCCAGAGAAGGAGCAGCCACAACTTCCCTGGGCAACCTGTTTCAGTGCCTCATCACCCTCACTGCAAAGAACTTCCTCCTAACATCCAGTTTAAATCTCCCCTCTGCCAGTTTAAACCCATTGCCCCTTGTCCTGTCATTGCAAGACGTTGTCCCTCCCCAGCCTTCCTGTAGGCCCCCTTCAGATACTGGAAGGCTACTCCAAGGTCTCCTGGAAGCCTTCTCTTCTCCAGGCTGAAAAGCCCCAACTCTCTCAGCCTCTCCCTATAGCAGAGCTGCTGCAAACCCCTGAGCATCTTCGTGGCCCTCCTCTGGACCTGTTCCAACAGTTCAATGTCCTTCCTGTGCTGGACTCCCACTGCTTAAGAAAGAAAACCAAAATGCATATTCATTAAATGTGTCTCTCACAAGTAAAGAACCACAACAGAAAAGCAGAGTTAGCTTGGATTTTTTCTGTTTTGGGGCTTTTTTGTTTGCTTGTTTGTTTTGATTTTAAAATTTGTATTACTGCAGTACTCAAATTTTAGCATTTAACATCTGAAGCAGTTGGAAACATGGACAATCTTTCTTCCCCTCCAGAGAACCTGGAAGAGGGGAAAAAAAAAAAAAAAAAAAAGAGAATTTTTTTCTTCCTTGACAAGTTTTAAATGGCCCAGTCTAGAAGATGAACAGATACAGTGATTTTTTTTTTTTGTCAAGAAAAATTCCATTCACAATTTAAACAAATTATTCATTTATTCATACCCTTTCTTGGGGAATAAAAACAAACTTGTGTTATGAAAATCAACAGAACAAACATAGGGAAAACAAGCCCTGCTACTTTTGCTAAAAATTTGAAATGAAAAATGAAGAAAGAAACTGAACAGACTCAGGTATTTCTACGACTCTATAAACCCTATTCAACAAGGTAAAACACTGTTTCTGCTAACTGCTGTCATCTATGAGACAATGGAGAAAATGTAATCTGATTTACTTGGTAGTTGTATGTTTATATATGTATACATTTATTAAAAAGCTCTTAGACAAAGAGATAGGTACTGTTCTTTGAAGAAATACGTGCTGATAAAATTTAAATAAATAAATAGGTACTTTGGCTAAGGCTTTGCATACTCTTACTCACTGACTCCAAGCCAAATTTAAATCATTAGGACTTCAAAAACCCAGCTAATCATTCAGGAAAGGTGGAATCTGGTGTTTACCAGCCACATAGTTTCCGATCAACTTGCATGCAACACTTATCACCACACAATATGACCAAATCAAACCCAGATGCATTCCAAGGCAGTTGTACCAGTGAAACTTGATGCAAAAAAGCCAGAGAAGCTTGAAGCTGGTGAAATGAGATTGGCAGGGTGATTATGGAAGACACATGCAGGAGCACAGGACTCTGAATCAGACTGGGATTTCATTATAGTCTTCAACACGGATATTGAGAGGGGGATTTTGAACAGATAGTTCTACTTTTCAGCTCCTCAATCTTGACTCTTTGTAAAATACACTAAGGACTGATAATCATTCTGTGTGAATGTGTTGGTTTAGGAGTTACCCACCCCCTCACACTTTGTAAAATCTGCCAGACTAGACTCAGCCAGCTGGAAGTTAAGGACTGAAGCTCTATTTACAGCTCAGCACAATATACAAGCAGATATATAGACAATATACAGGAATAGTTACAGAAATATACAAGTTAAAGGGAATACAGAAACACAATACCCTTCCCAGAAATCAGAGTCTCCAGGAGGGGCTCCCAACCACCCTTCCACCTTCTCCCCACCCCTCTACCTTACCCCAGGGTTTGCCTTACGTGCAAGGTGAGTTTGGAAGATCGGACAGGGGGGTTAGAAGGAAAGTGGTTAGGTAGGTTACTCAGCAGAGAGGAGAAGGCAAAAAGCTAGAAAGCCTGAGACTCTGTGTCTTATCTATGTTTATGTTCTTATTCTTCAACATCTCAGCAAGCTTATGAATGAAGTAGACATCACCATTGTTTTCTTTTCACAGCCTATAATCTAATTTTTCTCCATTAAAATATTCCAATTAGCCTCAAACCAGCACAGTGAATTAACTACCTAGACAGTCCAGGGTAAAATCATAGAATCATAGAATGGTAAGGTTGGAAGGGACCTCAAGGATCATCTAGTTCCAACCCCCTGCCACAGGCAGGGACACCTCCCACTAGGACAGCTCACTCAAGGCCTCATCCAACTTGGCCTTGAACACCTCCAGGGAGGGAGCAGCCACAACCTTCCAGGGCAACCTGTGCCACTGTCTCACCACCCTCACTGCAAAGAACTTCCTCCTAACATCCAGTCTAAATCTTCCCTCTGCCAGTTTAAACCCATTGCCCCTTGTCCTGTCATTGCAAGACCTTGTCAATAATCCCTCCCCAGCCTTCCTGTAGGCCCCCTTCAGATACTGGAAGGCTACTCTAAGGTCTCCTGGAAGCCTTCTCTTCTCCAGGCTGCAGAGCCCCAACTCTCTTAGTCTGTCCTCATAGGAGAGCTGCTCCAGCCCTCTGAGCATCTTTGTGGCCCTCCTCTGGACCCACTAAAACATTTCAATGTCCTTCCTCTGCTGGGGGCTCCAGAACTGCACACAGCGCTCCAGATGGGGTCTGATGAGAGCCAAACACCATAAAAGCTATATAAATCCAAAGTAGTTTCATAAGCCAAGGTCAGATACTCCACTGTCTTGCACTGGCAGCTTCTGTTACTGTGCCTGCACTGTCCTTGCCTGTCCTATAGTCACATACTTTTGACTTGAAGAGATTTTTCTCAAGCAGAAGAGTAATTCCAACAGCACAACACTTACAAAATTGGCTACTGGTGATCATGCAAAAGATAGCACACAGGGAAACTGTCATTCCATGGAATGGTTTGTGTCCTTGTAAAAGGAAAATTGCTATAAATAAAGAGCAATTTCAAACTATCCTTACACAAGCAGCTCTCTTCAGACGTGTTAGCTCAAACAGGGTTCAGATGCTATGTTCTTGAGTAAAATCCTCTCATGCCACCTAATTCCACTCCATCCAATGTTTCATTCTGGCAATACAGCCTGAAGCAGTGACTGCTCAAGCGAGCACCGTGACGGGTTGAGGGCAACATAGTTTTGAACAGCACTTTATTTGACATGGAGGCAGAGAATAACATAGAAAGAGATTAAAAACATGACAAGAAGGACAGAAAAGTGGCAAAATAGTATCTGAATTTGACTGACTTACATAGGGAAAAGTAAAAATGGAGTATTAGCCACTTAATGGCTACTAAAACATGAAAATGAAGCATTAACTCATGTAAGCATAGGATTATTGCCTATGCCACAAAAATGTTGAACTAAATTTGTATAAGATTTGGCAACTGCAAAAGAGTTGACCATTTTGCCTCCTCTGTACCTTATCAGGGTATCTCCCTCCACTTTGCCTAGGTCGTGTTGCTCCTCCTCCCTCCAGATTCATAAACTTTGCAGTATTTCTATTCCATAGCCTCATGATGTAATCTATCAACCATGGAAAAAGGTTGATGGAAAAGGGAAGACAAAACCAAAAATATAAAATGGTGAAAAAGAAACCAGAGATCCATTCCACTAAGGAAAGGGAGAAATGAGACAATGAATGTCAAGTATACTACATCAAGATAGTCCAGCTTCTAGCAGAGACTTGGGCAGTCAAACCAGGACAGCACCTCTTCCTCCCTGATGATTTCTGCAACTGATCTATATTGTTCTATTGCACAGGACATTGGAAAAGCAAACTCAGTGAATTTAAAATCTTCTTTATGGATTAATGTAAGTAAAAGAAGTGTCATTAGGCACAGAAAGAACACAGACTCTTAAAAACACTGTAACAAATACCATGCACTTATGGCTATCCATAGACACAAGAGAGAAGGTTTTAAATCCTGCATTTTCTAACTTTCAGCAAGAAAAACAGACAAACCAAGAGAACAATAGTTATAAAACATTCTGAGGAAAAAAAAAAACAGTCCAAGGTTGGAAGTGTTCAGCAACAGAGGAGGGGGACATGGGAATTTATTTCAATTATTATTGAGGAATGACTAGGATTCCTATTCACGTTCATCTTCACCATAAAGCCAGAGGGAAAACAGGACATTTAAGAGCTGATCATAAATGTTTTTATTTCCTATTCAAAAGGAAAATAATTCAAGCAAATTACTTCCAAGGGAATACATCTGATTTAATTTAGACTTGGAGAAGACATGGCCAAACAACAAAAATTAATATTAAAGTTCAAAACTCTGCGAGGAGTACAACTTTGAACAATGTTTTCCTCAGAGAGCATACATCAAGATGATCTTCAATAAAGTCCCAGGAAGAGAATATTCAGGAGATGCTTCTGGTTATATCATATTGTAAGAAATATATTTACCCGAGACAATACATAGCTTTGTGGGAAAGAATCAACAGCCTGCGCTCCAGTTGGCATTAAGCTCAGACACAAGCTTATTCTGTCTCTTCTGTCTCATCATGATTTGTCAAAACACATCAGAAACGTGTACATACTTCTCTGAAGAATCATTTATAAATACCAATCTATCTAAACTGGATTGCAGCCATCAAAGAACATGGAAAAGGCTGCAAATGAACTCAAGAACCGTTTTCAAGTTGCTNTCTGGACCCGCTCCAACACTTCTCCTTCACTCCAACACTTTTCTCCTTCACTTTATTTGGATGTCTTCTGTTTTGGATTTAGATTTTTTTTGTTTGTTTGAAGTTTTCAGATATAATCTAAGTGTTCAACCAAGCTCCTTCAGGGATCCTACACAAATTACTCTGCGAGTAAATAAAAAAAATAGTGTCAAATAATGTACATTTCATATATTGTGTGTACGAAGCACAGCACATTTGGGTGTTTACCTCCATATAATCTGAATTATTAATTTTAGGCTTTTCAAATATTTCATCTCAGCAGTGCTTACCTTTGTTGTAACAATGCCAAATCTGTCACGACACTGGGATTTGGCATGTACATCCTGCCTACTTTCCCCTGCTTCACAAAAATGCAACTTCAAGCATCCTGGTTTGTAACCAAAAATGTTGTATTTCCTTAAACTGAAATTATTCTCAAGCTATAATTTGCAGAAATTGAGCACTGTCTGGTAAGTTGTTCCACATATGGGCTTATTTCTCTTGCAGAGACTTAAAAATCAACTTTCTTTTTCTCCATCTGTTGGGTATGCCATTGTAAGTTGGCTAGGATGTTGTGGGGAAAAAAATATGAATTAATATGTAGTAATGAGTCTTATTCTACTGATAATCGTTTGATATTAACTCCCTCTGTATGCTGGAAGAAAGAAGCCTGGCAACCAATCACTGCAGATTCTTCTTCTATTACTCAGTTCCCTCACCTCAAAACATCTGATAGACCAAGGCAAGTTTAGCCTTTCCCTTAGAGGGGCTGAAGGGACCTCATGTCTGCTCTTACCAGCAGCAGTACATGCTGACAAAATGCTCCCTTGGTCCATCAATAATAACTGTGTGAAATGGGAAGCCACACTCCTCAGTTGAGATTACAGAATACCTGAGATGTGGCCATGACCTGACAGAAGTTCAGCCTAAGAGCTCCCATTCTTTAATAAGGCTTTTGAGAGTCTTAGAAAGTTAGATAAGCTGAAAGGACATTATACTTTTCAAGAGGGTAAGGAATATTTTCATAGGTGACTGGGCATGTCTCTTGGTTGTATCAGTTTCTGATGACAATGAACTTGTGGCTCAGCTGACTTGCAAACACTTCTACCTTATCAGAAACTCTCTGCTCAAAGCCTCAGCCACCATCATATCCTGTGCTAATTTGCTTTTTTTTTTAACAGTAATATAGTATTTTGCAGAGAACAAAAGATAAGTCTTTAAAGATGTGTGAGTATTTCTAGTATAGTCTGGATTCCATTCTTTTCTTCAAAGGAACATGATCCAACTGTCCTGTCCTGGAAACAGATTCACACACAAATGCCTGACAGAATGAGAGATCAAGGTTCATCAAACATTGGCTTCACTTCCTGCAGTAATTCAAATCCAGCTCTTCTTCCCAGTTGAAGCACTGCCTCAATAATTAGTTGTTTTATTTAGGCAAAAGCAAAATCTTGTTGGGCAGCCCTCTTGAAATGGGAGCAGCTTTTAAGAACTCAAAGATGCTAGTGTTATGCAGAGGTGTGGCTTAAAACTGGCAAAGAGAATAAACAATCCTAGTATCTTTTCAGCCTCATTGGGGTTTTCACTCATTTTAGAGACAGCTGAGCCAGGTGTGATATTTACAACTGTCAGACACATTATTTCAGCTGACAATGCTTGCTCTGATACATAACCATAGCACATAGCTCAGTATTTTATGCAAAATATATCCTAAACATCAAAGTGATATCTCCACTTAATTGTGAAGATGCATAAATTACTCAGATTTGAAAACAGTGAGTTCACTGCTGACATTTGTTGAAATCAATTAAATTCCAAGAAAGAACATGGAAGGATCTGGTTTTCCCTTATAATTTGTTAAATATCAACTCTATTGCAGAAGATCCAGGAATGATGATGAAAATAGCCTTTGTTCAGATTCAAAACAAACCTGGCCATTTCTGAAAAACCACTACCTAAGTGCTCAGCTTTTCCAGAAACTGCAAGTCTTCAGTTACCAAATGAAAGGAGAAACCTAAGAATTCCCAGGCCCTTGGCTTTCCATCAGTTGGCCAGATGGGATTCAATACAGCCAAGAGCCAAGTATGTAGGTTGGCATTAATCACTCACAACATCTGGTAGAACTGCTTAAGAACTCTGAAGGGTCTCCTTGAAGAATTGGGTGTCTAAGTATCTTTGGAGACCCGATCCACAGTTTTGAAAATTTGGCTTTCATTCAAGCTACTATAATTCATTAAGCTTCCTTTTATTCTTTTAAGAGAACAGACTTCAATAGGACACGTATAACATCCAATAATATTTCACCAGACTCCAGATACTGGGCTAACACAAAGTCAAAACCCCTTTCAGAAGTACGTACCCATTTTATACCCTTGCAGTTCTCCTACTTCAGAATCCTGATGGACAGCACAATAGCTATGAATGTAGCCTTAATTACTTCTACTTTTCACAAAGTTTCATATTTTACCATTCCAGGCTCCAGGAAAATTTATGATCTTTCCAACTGACCTCTCTTAGACATCCTAAGCACTTGAGGGCCTGTATCTTACAGCAGGTAGCTCCCCACCAGAGCAACAGTCCTACATGCACATGCTTAAGATGAGAGTGTTGACACTAATAGCAACATGCACAGTTTTCACAGAGAGCTGTTTTACTACTGTGACTGCACATTTTGTGTATCTTTTGACTCACACAGTCCTCCCTAAACAGAATGCCTAGGATTTACTGTAAAGCACTTTTCCAGCACTGATATTAAAATAAGTGGCAAAAACCCCCAAACCAACAACAACAAAAAGTAACAACAAAAGAAGAGCCAATAGACCATAGCAGGGTAAGGCTTTAACTCAGTATTACTAACGTAAGTGCACCACCAGTACCCTCCTGTGTTGTCTATAGCTTTGTCAGACCCCATCTGGAGTACTGTGTACAGTTCTGGAGCCCCCAGCACAGGAAGGACATGGAAGTGTTGGAGCAGTTCCAGAGGAGGCCACGAAGATGCTCAAGAGGGCTGGAGCAGATCTCCTATGAGGACAGGCTGAGAGAGTTGGGGCTCTTCAGTCTGGAGAAGAGAAGGCTTCCAGGGGACCTTAGAGTAGCCTTCCAGTATCTGAAGGGGCCTACAGGAAGGCTGGGGAGGGACTATTTACAAGGTCTTGTAATGACAGGACGAAGGGCAATGGGTTTAAACTGGCAGAGGGGAGATTGAAACTGGATGTTAGGAGGAAGTTCTTTGCAGTGAGGGTGGTGAGGCACTGGCACAGGTTGCCCAGGGAGGCTGTGGCTGCTCCCTCCCTGGAGGTGTTCAAGGCCAGGCTGGAGGAGGCCTTGAGTGCCCTGTACTAGTGGGAGGTGTCCTTGCCCATGGCAGGGGGTAGGAACTAGATGATCCTTGAGGTCCCTTCCAACCTTACCGTTCTATGATTCTGTGATTCTATGACTCACTGTGCTGAAAGCTCACATGGAGGGATGGGTTCCCTTGTGCCTTCAAGAGCTCTGGTTCTCACTGGGCTCCAAATTCAGACTCCCTCATGCTTCTTCTCCCTCTGACTTGCATTCCTGGTAGCACAATGCTTCAAAAGCAAGACTGGAGACTGATCTTAACCTGACTGCCCTACATATGCTGGTGGCAATGGCACCCACCGTGTAACAGGGAGCATTGCCAGCAGACCTCCTCAAACAGGAGACAATATAAAGCACAGATTTCTGCTGAAAGAATGCCATCATTCCCATACTAAGGAAGGGCAGCATTGCCATCCTATCATGTTGTCTTAGGTGTCTATTAACACCATTGCCTCACCTCCAACTCGATGAAGAATACTGATGTGCAACACTGGGTCAGATCCCAAAATTCCAGAGAGACACAAGCGCTTAGACCTTGTTTGCTACATTGCATTTTTTTGTCTAGCTGTAGGTGACTCCTCTTACACCATGCCAGCTGCCTGGACATCTCCTCCTTTACTTTCAAGATAATTACACCTACTCTTGATTGACTGATTGCCCTGTTGAGGCTAGAAGTCTACAGCGCATCAAATACGGTGCCTGATTTACGTTCAGATATAGGCCCAGGTGGTCACTACAGAAAATGTAACATCAGAAAAGTAAGAACAAGTGAATGAGGGAGGCTGCTGGAAAGAGATGGGAAGTAATTTTCTAATAACCAAAAGGCANCCCCAAACCAACAACAACAAAAAGTAACAACAAAAGAAGAGCCAATAGACCATAGCAGGGTAAGGCTTTAACTCAGTATTACTAACGTAAGTGCACCACCAGTACCCTCCTGTGTTGTCTATNCTCCCTCTCTGGAGATACTCTGGAGATACTCAAGACCCAGCAGGATGCGTTCCAGTGTGATCTGGTATAGGTGATCCTGCTCTGGCAGAGCTGTTGGACTGGATGATCTTTTGAGATTCCCTCCAGCCCCTGACATTCTGTGATTCTGTGAACTCAAGTCTGGCTGTGAAGTACACTACATTGTTACCTTGAATATTAGTCATTTCAGAATGCAACTAGAACAGGTTTTCCCATAAATAAATCAAATCTCTTCCCATGATTCTCTTAATGAAAAACTTCCTATTTGAATGGCAGTTTTTAATTACTTAGATCTAGTTCTGCTTGCATAAAGAGTTTCCATTTCAAAGAAGTACTGCACTGATATGAAAAGTCTCTATGGAGAAACAATCTCCTCACTGGAAAATGCTCAAGTTTTGACTGCTCTGTGGCTTTCCTGTAGAGAGACTATGGCATAGCACAGAGAGCACACAACTGCATCAGGCTCTTGCCAGATGCGCCTACTTAATTTGCTACAGATTCACTATGTCCCTGGGTAAGCTTCAATTTCTGTAGGCTTCTGTTTTCCCCAATCTGTGAAAAAACAGTTTCTAAAAAGTATTTCTTCACCCAGAGAAGGAATCAGGGAGGAGGGGGACGAGTGGGTGATGGGGATCTTAAGAGAACCCACTGGAAGTCTTGGGAATGGTGCCTCTTGGCTGCCCCAGGCTGCTCCTGGTTTGGTGAGCTGCAGATGCAATTTACATAGAAGGCACCCACCCTCTAAGGTTAGGACAGGACAGGGAAGGAGCTGTTGTGGCAGTGGGGAAGCCATGTGGAATGAGGCGCCAGTGGACTGAGCCTGAGCTGAGCTTCTGCCAGGATTTGCCATCACGGAAGAAGCAACTGCAGCATTTACCCCACCCTCCCCTTCCACCATGCAGCAGGGTGGTAGCCTGTGCCAAAGACCCCAAACAGGTACTGTTAGCACCTGACAGAAGGAATCACAACTTGGGCTCTTAAACCAATGAAGAAGGACGAATGAGAAAATGTCCTAGGGGATTCTGGAGAAGCGCAGAAGAGAAAAAAAAACCAGTTTGAAAACCGCTGGATTATAATTTTATGGTAGTATTATTTGATGGTCTGACTTAGCAAGTCTTTCCAAGTTTGGTTCCAAAGATTGTATGGATACTTCCCTATCTCACCCAGGTGTTTGAAGTTTAATTAATTAATGTTTGTAAAGAGCGTTACAATTTGCAGATGAAAGGTCCCATGCAAGTGCAATGTAGTATTACTCATTGAGGTGATTGGGTTAGAGAGTATCACGTTACACAATACAGCTCTTCCCTCAATGATTTTAAGCGTTTGAAGTTCTGATAAAATGTGTTTATCACTAAGATAGATATAATGGAAATACTCTTAAGGCGTGACCTGGATTATGAAACCAGAGGTATGGTTTTGGGCATGGAACAAACGAGAATTAAAACAACTCCTGAGGCCAGATTTGTCTATAGTTGTATAAAACGCATTCTGTTCTTCCTTTTTTTCCTCTTCCAGTAGGCTTTTCTTCTCTTCTAAAATAGAACTGGTTATTATGATGGGTGTGAGCAGACATGCAACAGTTCACGTTCAGTTCCTATTTTCATACTCATCCAACTCGACACTTTCTCATGACTTTCTCAAGATTAGTTTCTAATTCTAAAAGCGAATATTTTATTTTTGGAAAGTTCTCCTTTAACCAGAAACGAAATTGAATTCAATCAGAAGATTGTTGACAATATCAAACTGGAGACTGCAGTCAATTCATTTAAGACAGAGTTGACATTCAAAGCCATTTGGATCTAGACAAGCTAAAGAAGTAGGTCAGTATGAACTTTTTGACACTCAACTACAACAGATGCAGTCCAGAATCTGGAATGGATTGATGCCCTGCATCCATGTCAGCTGGGGTGTAACTGCCTGAAAATGAGCTGTGTTGAGAAGCAGGTGGGGTCTGGGTGGTCAGTAAGATGAACAGGAGTCAGGCAGTGTGCCATGGGTATCAACAAGAATGCAGATCAACAGAATTGCTTTATTTCACTGCTCAATGTACGGTAACCAGTTTTGACCTCTCAAGTATAAGAAAGATGAGGGTAAACTGGAGCAAGTGTGAAACAGGGTCACTAGAGTAGTCAGTGGACTGGAGCAATTGACCTGTGAGGACATGATGACAGGCTTGCTCACCTTGGAGAACAGATGGCTTCAGGTGAATTAACAGCAATCTTCCCATATCTACACGGAAGTTAATGAGAATACAGAAGCAGGTTCTTGTGAGATAGACAATGGGAAAACAAGAAACGATTGCCATAAAGTGAAGGGAGGTTTCAAGTGGATATAAGGAAAAGATTTTGTGACACACAATTAAACATAGGGGCAGGTTGCCCAGAGAGGCTGTGGAATCTGTCTTTCAAGGTTTTCATGACTCACTTGGAAAAGGCTCCCAAGAAACCTAATCTAAAATTAGTTCTGATCCTGTTTTCAGCATGATGTTAAACTAGAGCCCCTCCTGAGGTTCCTTTCAACCCAATTCAGTGGGAAGAGAGGGAAATCCTAGTTTATGTTCAGGTTATGTATACTTACTCAAGAACAAGCTTGCACTTTCATGACTGAATTAAGAGAGACAATCAAGTTTGGTCAAAATTAGTTTGAAAAGTAGCTACTCACTATTTGTCAGAAGACAATAGTTAATACTCCATTCTACCCTCATTTTCTACCAAACTTACCATAATAGCAGACAACAGAGTTTTGAGATTGCTTATACATAAAGGCATTATTGCACCTAGAGGTCTCAGCTAAAGGAGAAATAAAATCAGAGGGTTTAATACTACTGGATAATGGAAGAATAATGCACTTTGGTTTGTGAATTTTTCTCTTAAAAAGCATCTGTGCCATGTTAAATTTATGAATTACTAAAACATATTATTGACTAACCAAATTTTTAAAATACACTGAAAGCTTTCTTTAGCTGAGCCTTCTCAATTTTTGCGAAATTTAAGTACCTTATTAATTTTCCATGAATGCTGTTTTTATTCTTAATGGCCCTCATTAATAGTTAAGTCTTCTAGAGGAATGTTTGATCTCCTTGCATTAACACACATCTGTCCTATTCTTCCAGAATTCTACTATATTCCCACTAGGAGTTACATGCCTGAGTAACCCAAGTAATTAAAAGTGTAACAAAAGCACATCTGTCATAACTGTGATCATTCTAAATATGCCATCATATTTCTGATTTGTGCAGAGACAGAATGAGTAACTGAGTAAGGATGTCAAGAAAATAGGTTTGTTAAGGCATCACATGTCAGTTTATTCCCTTTTTCTGTCCTATGCCTCTCACCCTCCCCTCTCTCCCCAGAATTACAGGAAGTTCAAAATGAAAGAATGCAAAAGGATGAAAAGTATTTAAGAGTTACTAACAACTGCAGACTGAAAGTCATGTCTTCTTGCAAATCTGTTCCTCAACACTCTAAAGAGGTCAAAGGTATTTTAAAAAAAACACTGTATTAGACAATGCATGAGCATAAAGAACTTTTAGGAAACTAGAAATGGTAATAGTAGCTAAACAAAGAACATAAGGTTAACAATAATGTATAGGACCTGAAAATGCAGCAGAGTAGTTATATAGTTGGTAGTAACACTGAGCAATCTGGGGATAAGAGCAATTTCTATGCTCTGTTCTAATGATTTTTATCAAGAAAAAAAGTAAATAAAATACTTAGTCTTTGTTATACCTGCATGACATTAAAGGGAAAACTATGAAAACATCTTCATGGAAAGAGCATTCTGTGCATAACATGTTAATGGTAACTAATAAACCAAAACCCACAAGAAATCCCTTTGGATAGCTAACAAACACACACAGCTATTAATTAGGTCACAGTTGTTTCCTCACAAATCCTTTGTTCACTTCAGTTGTAGAAAACACCAACATATCCATTAGACCCGTGGGGAAGTATTCACCAGTGAGGAAGATATTTATTTATTATATGTTAAATGCTTGCAATTATATGACTACTTATGGCAGTTCTGCTGGTTTCTCTCTCTGTAAACAACCACTCAGTTCACAATCTATTCTACCCCTCAGAACACCGCTCACCTTGGTAGGTCGAATAGTTTCATTTTGTGTACTTCAAGCAGCGATTGTAATTCAATCACTGAATTTAAAATGTTTTGGGCACCCAGTAAAGAAAACATGGCAAAAAATATCATGCTTCATCTTCACAAAACAAAAGTTAACAAAAGCATTGTTTTTTTTTTTTTAAGGTTACCACCAAGAAGTGAAGGGTAATTTCCGCTTAAAACTCAGTTAAATTTGAGTTTGACTCATAAACTTTCTCATCAGTTACTTCACTAACTGGCTGTGAATAAAATGTTTGAAAAGGGCTTCTGTTCCTACCACAGAAAACTGTAAAACTGCAGGCTGTATATCATTTCAAGCACACAAACCAGCCCCACTTCCCAAGAGCAAAGGAAGACCACACTGCCTTTATGAAAATACTCAGCAAGTATTTCAAGATGGCAGAGAGGATATTTCGCAGTGGCAGAGTACATGCAGAGATGGTAGAGGCTGCTGGATTGGTAGTGCTTCATCTTTTCTCTTGGAACCTTGCTTTAGAAAGCTGGCCATGTTTATTACCTCACCAGTCTAGTTCCATTTCTTCACTACCACCCTTGCCCCAGGGCAGCTACTACCACATCTCCTGCCCCAGAACCTCTACCACTTCCTCCTCACACATCCCACACCACTAAGTATTGCCACTGCCTCCCTCAGCCCACCGAGACTGAATTAATCAACCTGACTGAATCCAGCTGCCTCTGTCCAGAGCCTCTTGGGTGTGTCTTCACAGGCTCCTAGTGCTGGCAGTTTATTTGCCCAGGTCTGCTGCTGCGCCTCACTTGCAACAGGTTCACGCCTTACAGGTTGGAAACCACAGGGCCAGACAATGTTAAGAAGTCTTTTCAGGTCACCACTTGTACAGTTTTAAGACTTGCCTATCACAGTAACTAGAACAGCTAGGTGAACTAGGATAAGCCTAAAGTACAACTTAAAACTCTGCCCACTTTTGGATCCAAATTAAGAAATGAGTCGATAACATTATTGTTCTTCGGGGGCGGGGGGGGAAATTACATAAAAGAGTTGAGCAGTTAACTGTCTTACCATAATCCTGTCGCTGTCTATAATGGTGTTCAAGCGGTGCGCGATGGTCAGCACTGTGCAGTGAGCGAACTTTTCACGGATCGTCTTTTGAATGAACTCATCTGTTCTGAAACACATCAAGAGCAATGCAGGCAAAAATAAGATGTTTGCGTGGATAACTGAATAGCAGGCAGGTTTTATGACCTCATCACACAGGACTGCATAGCAGGAAATATGCTTATGAAGTCATTAGAGTGTTTCTTTCTCTCTCATTATATTAGATGGCTTGGAGGCACATCGTGAAACATACTCTGAAATTTATCCTCTAATACTTGAGTTCCTCCTTGCAAGAGCAAGGGGTTTCCTTTCAGGAGACTAATTTCCCAGTCTTTGATTACAGNAACTTCCAGCCGGCTGAGTTCTAGTCTGGGTCATTTCACAAAGTGTGGGGGGGGCAGGTAACTCCCAAACCATTACACAGAAAGAGGAAAGTTCTGTAGAGTCAGATATTCCTACAGATTTCCACACCAAAAAAAAAAGTCATTGTTATTTTCTTACAAGCTTTGGTTTGTGCAAGCAGCAAAGGAAAGTTGGTGAAAGTCAATATGCTTCATTGCAAAACAACTGAAGAATAAGCACAAAATCAGCCTGTAATTAAGGTTCTTTATTTAATCATCTTTTGCACTTGAAATGAAGGAGGTGGTTGGTAAAGTAAACTAGAACTGCAGTAGCTCAAAAACTTGAATACTGAAAAAAAAGGAGAACTTGGCACATTCTGTAAATTGAAAGTAGTAACTGGAACACACAACTCAAGGAAAGGGATAAAGGCTTTTAAGAGCCTCATCCACTAAATGAATTAAGCATCTAACTAACTACAAGAGAAACAGTGACACCACCTAATCAGAAGCACACCAGTCAGGCTTAAATGGGCAAACCTCTACAGTCAACGAAAGGGGCAAGGCATGGCTGGAAGCTGAATCAGAGCACCTAAACTAGGCAGCCATCAGGTGATGAATGCCCTCTAGAGGCACCTGGAAACCCATAGTGCACAGCAAGCCTTGGATCCCAATCTGGGCACAAAGCCGGGCGTATGAACGCTCACATACTGCCCATCAGCCTTCAAAAAAACAGTGCTGTGTCACAGGTTGAGTTTTAATCCGCTGCTATTCATAACATCCTGTTTCATGACAGTTTCACAATGAAAGTGAAGGCTGGAACAAAGCATTACAGGGCTTGAAGTTCAGACTGTAACATGAGAGGTTTCCTGTTCCAGTTTCTGCTTTTGGGTTCCCGGGTTTGGCTCTTTCCCACAGGAATGACGGCAAGACAAGTAGGAATTGGCTAGTTCCCTGGTTTTCTGCTTTATGCCATGCTTCTGTTTCTTCAAGCAGGCTAAGTCAAGGTAGCTGTGCACTACATTATTAGCTAAGGTGACTGTGCTGCTATTATTATTATTATTATTATTATTATTATTATTATTATTACTACTACTACTATTACTATTATTGCTCAGTAAAACTTTTAATCTCGAATCCTTTTATCTCAAGCCAGAGTTTCTGTGTGTTACTTTTCCTTCACCTCTGTATTGGGAGAGACAGGTTAACTCATTTACCATGCATTAATCTGTTACAGGTGAAAAAGGTAGAGAAACTAAAATTCTCTTCCAAGACAGAAGGAAGACACAAAGAACTCAAAATACACTGGGGTTTAGTTAGACCAGCCAAGCCAGCTTCAGCCCAGAAGTCAGGCACTTGAAGGCATGGGTCTCATTTCCAAGATTTCTTTTAAAACATGAAATAGTGCTTTATATACAACAGCAAGAGTAATATATACTGTACATAGGGTTAAAACAAGGGACCTATCTGGATAAGCTATTTAGGCAGGCACACTGGCTTCAACCAGTTGCTTGCAAAGCCTCTATTCTTCAAATTGTTAACTGGAGAAATAAAACACAACACAGATTCATGCAACACATGTCTTCCTCTGACAAACAGTAATTTTTTTTTAAGAGAGAAGTAGTACTCTACATTGAATCTGTCTGCACATGATAAATATTTGGTATCACTTCATAAACTAAGCAAAAAGAAAAGAATTGTTCTGATGCAATCATGTCAGGAGGCACTAACAATAAAAAGTGGGCAAAGACAGCTGTGGAAGAACGGGATGACTTGGAGGAATGGAGTAACCATTTAGTTTCCACAGCTGGAAACATAAGCTCATGCTCTGCAAGAGTGAATATAACTTCTGTTACAAACTAAGTTTAAGCAATTGGTACCACAAAAACAAATCCCTGCTGATGACAGAAGTCATCGTCAGAGAAAAGGAAGACAAACAGTTAAGTAAGAGTTCCCATGCATGATGACTGTCATCTTCATCTGGGACAGAACCATTTAAGCTCTGTCATGAGCTTAAAAGAACCAAGTTCTGGGCCCTGGTCTGAGAAAGCTTTGTCCTTGTGTGCCTACTTCCTAAAGAAGCTAAAGAAAATAGTGGGAAGCAGGTGTTCCTCAACTCCTCTTGAATAGAGGACAGTATGCAACCAGAGAAAGAGACATAAGGAGTTAAGACAAATCTAAGCTCTTTAGCTCTTTAAGACTCCTCACCAAAAAGAAGTTCTCATCATTAACACCCCACATGACTGCGGTATCAGTGTTTTCACCCCAGTGTTAATGCATGTATCTTATTTTGGTATCTTCTCAGTGATGGCTTAATGACCTTACTACTCTCAAAAGGAAAAAGCCAGGGTCATACATGAAAACACTATGCTATGGTTAGAATAAGGAAACAGAAATGAAACATTCAATACTCCCTAGAATGACATAAAGGACATCTTCCTGCAGAGCTACTATAGAGCACCAAGAATCATTGTTTGCTCAGGAATTATGAAAAGAACTTTTCAGAAGGGCTCAGAATTATTTATAACTCTCAGGTTACTCCTACTGTCATCTGAGGAGAATGCCTCATTCTTGAACATCCCTGTCTTCTGTATTCATTTATTATATCTTCCTTTATTATGTGCATTCCTCATAGCACCACCTCTTCCTACATTTACAATAGAAACCATTTCTTATTCTTTGATAGATACTATCAGACTATTATCTTAAACAGGTTTTTCTTGAATACAAGCTTAGCCCTAATAAGAAAAGTGCTGGCCATATTGTGGGTGTGACAAATGTTCTACAAAGTAATCAGAGGCCTAATAGTTCCATCTTTAAATATCACAGTATGAAATCTCATGCAAACAGGTCAGCTGATAGTGACTCCATCAGATCCTCTCTAAGGTTCATGGCAGATATTGGATTATAGTTTTTGGGGTGGCAGGCAGAAGCATCAGCAGTAACCTCCAGGGAAATCTCAGGAAGAATGTAGGAAAAATCAATAAAATCGAAAAGATGAGACAATCTAGAAGACTAAGCAGAGGATCTGTGTACAGAATTATGTGCTGACAGGGTAGAGACTGTATCACGTGTTGATTAGAGTCAACTACTCCTGTAAAGTGACAAAGGAGGCAGCATTTATCTTTTTATTCAGAGCACAAACGAACTCTTTGTGGTGCCTACCCACACGGAGAAAGTGGCCAAGCAAATGCCAAGTGATTCTATCACCCATCTCAGTGGATCAGAAGCCATCATCTTTCAGGCATGTTAGAAACCAAAGATGCAACCTGAATACCAAAACCCAGGGCTCACATATAATCTGATTATATGAAAAAGGGAACTGTGATACTCCCCATTGCAAGGGACAACACAACCAGAAAACACAAGATGGTGGCATAGCTGTCCCACTGGTACCACAGTTTGAGGATCTAACGCCAAGTATCACAGCAACTCAAGATCTGGTGTAACCTGAATACCTGAATTAGTTGGCTATGTAAAAAAAAACCCAAAAACCACTATCTAAAGAGCAAGAATAAATACAACCTGAGTGAGAAGCAACCAAGCTCCTGAAAGAACACTGGGTAAGTCATTATCTTCAGTCTAAACTGCCCCCTGGGATTGCCCTGAAAGCTGTATCTCACACTACACAACTCCTGAGTGGTTTTAGATAATTTCTCCAAAAGAAAAAGAGTTACAGATAGCAGTTAGATGTAATGAAAGGTTAAACTTTACAAGGTTAAGATGGCTAATAAACTGAACTACGTGCAATGGTTGTTTTTTACCAGACTCAATGAGCAATCAATGTAAAAAATTACTGGTCCTAAATGGTTTATGTCCTCTCCAAGCAGCAAAAAGATGAGGCTATGGATAACAGTGTAGTCAGTGCACAGGAAGCTTAAGTTCAACTTACTCTTAAAAAAATAAAAGTCTCAGTTAATAAGGATTTTGTTTCTATATATTACCAAAGTGACTACAGAAAGATTTTCATGTCTATTGGTCCAGATTCCATGCAACTTTCCAGAATGGTTCAAACGCTTTAAAATGACTCCATTCTTCAGAGTGAGAATGCTGGCTTCAGGACCAAGAAGATAAGATCAATTAAATGTCTGTCAGACATCATGTAAAACACACAAGTGGCCTGACTCAGGGCAATCTTCTTTATGGCAAGCTCCTCACGACAGTGCTGACAGCCCTGCAGCATGCAGAGCAGCTGGTAGCTACGTGGAGCAATGGGAAAAAATAAGGGTACATATGGGAACTGAAAGACGCAAGGAGAGAGAAAAATAAACTTCAATTTCCTTCCTTTAACTCCTTTGCTCATTTTCACTCAGCAACAGGTAACAAAGACCTATCTGAGTTGCAGTGGCCCTAAGCCCTGGCAAAGGTACACTGCACAACTCCCATCCTGCTGTGACACCCTGCATACACTACGTCATGTCATCTCAGCCTTCCTTCTCCTCCTCTTAACCCCAAACCCTGCCTTCTCACATTTGCTTCCAGGTTGAACTGGAGAAGGGGCATGGCTGCAAGCAGTGGTTCAGGCAAACAGATCAAAAGCCAGAAAAACAAAAAGAGAAATAGTATCTCCAGAGCTGGTGACAGCTCCCCATAGCTTCCTACCCCAGGTGGTTGATACGAGGTGTGCTTGCTGCCAGGCTAGAGACAATGGTGCCAGGTATGGGGGTTGTGCATCAGAAGAGGAGGTTTTCCCTACATGCCAAAAATGCCTCCTTAACTGCTCTTAAGCAACCCACATCAGCATTTCCTCATGAGTGCCCTATCAGATAGCACAGCTGAAAAATACTTGGCTCTAGTTATAGCAACACATTAAGGAAAAGGTAATAATGACTGCAATGCAAACTGAATTCAAAGAAGAAGCTCCAAGTTATTATTTGTATTGTTATACCTAAGGTTGATACAAACAAACATATATCTTATTATAATATATATTGCAGCACACATTAATCAAGATCAATTACATGGATAGTGCAAGTAAAGAACACACACATATGAAATGCCAAAATAGGGAGGATGAGTAAGATGGTATTAAATTTCCACAGCTATGATTAATCATGGTTAATCTATCAGAGCTCAGCCAAAAATAAACTAATAGTCAAAAATTAAAAAAAAAAAAAAAGAGAGAGAGAGAAAGAAGAGAGAGATAAAAAAGACAAAAGAGAATCTCTGGGAAGGAATTGCACTCCTCTAAAGGTTTTAGAAATACACTGCCAGCTGAACTGCAAAGCTACCCTAGTGGCACCACTTCTCCCCCAAGAAGATGTTATAAAAATGAGTCACGCCCAGATGACATAGAAAATCCTTAATGCATCTGTTTGAGGGACTTGCTGTGTTATTGTCCTCTTTGGACTTTGAGTTCTCCCTCAAGCCATAGTTTGTTGGAACTATATATTCAGCTCAGACTAATTGATGCAGTACGTTTGCAGTATTGTTTCCAAAATATTTCCACCAGCGTTTCAAATGTTTCGAAAATTAACAGTGGGGGTACTTAGCTATTGGAACAATTTAACAAGGGTTGTCATTGATTTTTTTTTTTTTTTCCCCTCCCTCTTCTATTGAGGTTGGATGTTCTTGAAGTACACTCTAGTTCAAACAGGAATGAACTCAGGAAAGTTCTGCTGAGCTATACAAGGCAAAATACCAAATGATCCGACGAGTTCCTTTGTAGCTTTAAACATCTCCATTTTGCAGTTCCTGGGGTGTTTAGGACAGCTTACTTCTCCCCCCCCCCCCCCCTCCATTTTTTATGTAACTTACTACACCAGTATCTCAACCACCTGAAGGGACACTATCTCCTAACAGAGGTGTCTGGTTTTGCTTATAGCTATTCTTCACCTTTCTATTTTTAATGTGTTTTTTTTTAGCAATTGCTTTTTTTTTTTTTTTTTTAATTTATTTCCAGGAGGCATTTCTTCCACAAACCAACAAAACTCCACTTGTTTTGTGGCTATTCTGATGTCACTGATGTGCATTTCCAAGAAGGCTCTTGTCTTCTTCTCTACAGCTGCAGTAAAAATAAACTCTCAAGAGTCATTTACCTACTCTATGGAACGCACTGAAATCAGAGATATTTTGAGCACTTAGTTTATATGGGTACAAGTTTATATGGGTACAAGTTGCTGCTGAGGAGATATGAATTGGATGCCCAAGAGCATTTTTTTTTGGTCACCATTCAAACTGTTAGACAGTGGAATAAACTCTCATGGGAGGTGATGGATTCCCCAACATTAGACAATTTCAAGGCCCAGTTTGACAGGGTTCTGGGCTATCTCATTTCAACTATATTCTTATCCTAGATGGACTAGATGATTCTTGAAGTCCCTTCCAACTTAGTATTCTATGAATCTACAAATCTATATAATCTGCTCTGTAGTCAAAGCTCAACCACCCCATTTTTGAATAGACAAATAATGATGCTATCATCAAAAACATAAAACAGCAATACAAGAAATACAAAGCATTTAAGTTCTTGTCTACAGTACAGATGATCATATTAAAATAAAAAAAACCACAACTCAACATGGCAGATTTTGTTTTTTACCTCGGGTCCACATTTGCTGTTGCTTCATCAATGATAAGGATCCGATTTTTTTTTAGAACTGCTCTGGCAAGACACACCAGCTGTCTCTGACCAACACTAAAATTAGATCCAGATTCTGCCAGCTGCATCTCCATTTTATTAGGTAGTTCTTCCACAACCTCCTTCAGTTGCACCTGTTGACATGTCAACATGTTGTGGGATGAGTAAGTCTCTTTTAAATCAGCTGTTGTGTGTCTGATGACACAACAGTAAGTATGCAAGGTTTACCTTTTTATATTCTGACATAAAATGAGTAAGTGCCAAGCTGGATTATACAGTGTGTCAATTATTAGAATTCCAAAAACATTAAAGCACATTGTTAGGAATCTATTAATGTTCATTAGAAGTAAGATATGAATCAAAATGTAACCAAAGCATCATCCCAGAGGATAATTTTTTCATGAAAGGCATAACAATGTACATGCCTACACACAGGCACAAAGAGACATGCACAGAGAGGCACACACAATGGTCTACCTTTTCCCATCCACAGGCATGCCCTTACTAAGCCTGATGAAAATGTCTACAACCTAATACACATGAGCACTGTTGTGTTGTTTGACTAGTTAAAATAAGATGCACATTAATAAGTCACCTCTTCCAAGGCATTCCACAGCTCTTCATCAGTGTACTCATTGAAAGGATCCAAGTTTTTCCTCATAGTTCCAGTGAACAAAACAGGCTCCTAAAATCCAGTAAAATTAGTGTTCCATTATACATACAGGTTTTACATTGCAACAGGTAATTTAATCATAAACAGAAATAATCTGTATCAAAGCCAGCACAGAAATACCCAACAACAAGCTATCTTCTGTGAAATGCAAAAGAGTTTCACAATAGCATGCTCAAAGTGGGGGGAGGCAAGTGCTCAACCAGTCTGGAGGATGATAATTTTGCAAACAGGACAGGTCTGTTTGCAAATTGCTGTACACAGTTATGTCAGTACTCAAAAGGGCATTTACATGCCACTGTTTTGATGCCACAAGATATATCTACACACATACACTTACATGAAATCATTGCTGTCCTCCTGGTATTGTTAATGAAAACCAGCACTGTCAATGAGCTCACACTCTTAAATGATGCTTGGGCAGCTTTGAAAATTTGGGTTTGAAGTATGTGAACCATAGAGGAATCAAAGAGCTCACAGTACCTTACTGGTTATTCTTCTCTATTTGGTTGTCAGTTGGTTTGGTTTTTTTTTTTTTTTCCTTAATTTTGTATCATAAAAGCCTTTCCATTTTACCACCAGAGCCTAAGAGCAACAGTTTTCACCACTGCAACACAATGTTTAAACCTATACACATAGGAGTCAACCTGTACTACCACTGCATCAAAGCAAACTTACATTGAACTGGAGCACTGCTGGGCAAAGCTCTAACTCAAAATACAGCAGGGAGTGAAATAGGTACCTTTTCCCATTCAAGTACCACTGTGGGTTTACCTGTTATTGAAGCAAGTTATGTTCTGCTTCAACTCCTGGCCAGATTAATAAAAGATCATTAATCAACCTAGCTCAAACCAATTCACAATGATAAATGTAGTGTTTGAGAGGTGGGAAGACAACTTTTGGTGTGGAACTCCTTAAGCAACAGATCAGCGCTCACTAATGTGAGTAACCAGACCTGAGAGTCATGCACTGACACGACTTTAGGAGTAAACTTCACTTAATACCACACATAAAGACAACAAGAAGTCACAAGCTGTAATCCTGTTAATCATAAATGAAGACCATTCATCACATTGTCAGTCTTCTTCACACTGGAGAAATCTTAAGCAAAATGTTTTCTTTTCTCACCTAGGAAATGAAGCCTAACTTACATCAGACAACTTTAGCTTACTCCGAGATTAACCTTTGTCATTACATCCCATCTAACCCTAGCGATGCCCAGCTCCTCCAAATGGTTGCAGCAAATCAAACAGAATTTAGACCTTAACCCTTTCGTTTTGTTTTCCTGTCTAAACCACTGAGTGGTATAAAAGGATTAATAAAGACAGAACATGCCACAAGCAATGTAAAAGAGCTTATGGATTTCTTGATATAACATGTCCATTATTTGAACCTATCTGTTGCATTAGCAACATGTCACTGAAAACCTGTTGAATGAACAAAAGGATTAAAAAAAAAACAAAACACCACAAAAACATTAATAAGTTAAAGAATAGCTCTCTTCAAAAACACCCAGAAAGTAATTTGTTTAACAATATGCATTTTAATGCACCAATTGGTGTGTTTTGAAAGTAGTGTAGTATTTATTTTCCTTTTCAATTCATTTTCATAGGACAGCAAAGTAAGAGGCTGAATTTATAAAGTGTTCATAACTATTATAAAAGTCCTAACAACAGACATGTACTGCAACAGAAGATAAGGATATTTTTTAATTACTATTTCTGACACAGATTATTATTTAAATTAGTCTAGTTTATGAGAGGAAAAGTAATAAGACAAACCTGTAAATAATTGTTGTAAAAATGCTTGCAGTCAGGGAGGCAGACAACATTTGCATAGAAAAAGATTTACAAACAACCTTCACATAGCTCCGTCCAAGCAAGCAATTAGAAGCCTAAGCACATTTTTATTTCTCCAGGTAGATATTTAAACTTACATCTAAGAAAACTTCAGTCTTGCCTCATCACTCTCTAGGAATGGCTCTGTTTAGCATGCTTTGCGTTAACAATTTTAATAAGCATCTCTCCCTCCAGTTTCTTAGCTTCCCACATAAGATCTGAAGATATCTGCTGCAAAATTAACTACCTGATGTTTCATTACATTTCAACTATTGACACAGGACAAGACAATGCCTATCACACAGTTTACTGTAGTATAAATCTTACTCTAAACTCTTCTTCTTACTGCTACCATCACCTCATATTTTTTACATAGTTTTAGTGGAGACAAGTCTTCCTCTATGTGGAAAAGAAATACTACCTGCTAGCCTATGAACACTTAAAACCCTTTGGAACCATTATGAAACCCCTACCTGATGATATCAAATCTGATGATAATCAAGTCATAGAATCATAGAATGGTAAGGTTGGAAGGGACCTCAAGGATCATCTAGTTCAGTCACAGAATTCAACTGGATTAAAATTATTTTACAGGCATGTTAATAGACCAATGTATGAAAAACACCATGTGTAATTCAATGCAGTGAACTTTGTACATCTGCATCACTCAACATGTAGAAACTGCATTTGACCAGCAGTTTGCTCCTCTCAGTTCTCTAATTTACACAATTTGGTTGAATTCTTCCAGAGGTAGACATCACCTGTAATAGCTATGGGCAAAGGCTTTCAAAAAAAGCTATAGAACTGCTTTCAGGAGAAAAGAATGCTGTACACAAACAAAAAGAACAGAACTTATATCCACATAAAGTCCTCTTTACATATAGTGGATGACTAGTTCCAAGTGAGTACCTCCACTGAGATAACAAAGCCTTCAGCATGCAGGAACAAAAGACATTCTGCATTAGGCAACAATCCAGTTGCTGAGGGTGCACCTTTTATTTTCTTTCTTTCTTTTTTTTTTTTAATAATAGCATACCTGCTTCTTTTCTCTGACTCCTATTCTTGAGGGGGTGTGTGGAGAAAGCAGGTAATCAAGAGAGGCTTAGAACCACTGTGCATTACCATTTTTATCAGATCCTCAGTTTAAAGAAAGTAATACATTCTGCATGTCATCCTGCCAACAGGTTAGCAAACATTTTGATACAAAGATAGCATAAGAACTCTAAATGCAGCTTCTCTAATAAAGACAGTGATCTAAGAATTAATGCCAAGCACGATTAACTAATTCCTCTGGTTTCTAGCCTACTGTTCTATCTACCTGCTAGAACATCCCAGATAAATTTTTTTCCAAAAAACAAGACTTTGTATTTGCAGCATATAAGCTCCCTCCCCCTCCAGTGGAGAGCCAACAATCATGGAAGAGATCAGAGCTCTCATGAAACATGGTGAACCGCATAGGCTCTGCCTTTAGGAAGTTTTGAGGTGATACACCACCCTCCTCTGACACAATATCTCATTTGAAAGTAAGATCACTGAAGAGAAGACCTGTGACCTGGTAGTCTTCTTGGAACACACTTTCTTCTGCTCCAGCACCAGACTATTCCCAACACCATCCTATTTTTTAACCCCTGTATTGTAGCCTTTCCTGCGCTCAGCTTCTAGAACTCAACAAGTTGTTGGTTCTGGGTCATAATGACCCATTTTTTTTTCCTGTTTCTCTGGTCTCCTCCTGTCCTACTTTCTCTAAGTAATGGAAAGATAGTGTCCCAGGTTGGGAACTATAGGGTTAAAAAGTCCTCTAGGGACTTGAAGATTGTTATTCAATCCCATAATTCTGCTATCTCTTCATAAACTCATGACAAGGCCAGCTCGTTCTCCTTTCCTCCCCCTCCAGCCTTGTGTCAGGCAGGAGCTGCATTATTGGGCCAAACATGTAAGGATAGGCCTGGTTTGGAGCCTCCAGAGTCTGTGCTTAGGCCTCTTGGATGGTAGAGGCATGGGCAGGGGGGGAGGATTGGAGCACTGGGGATGATAGATTTAGTTTGGGGTTGGGGGAAAATTCAGGAGGTTCGCTTATGGATTCTGTATCTGCTTTGTAATTTCTATCTGTAACTCTCTCCAAATAGAATTCTGTTTTTTCTCCAATTCATTTGAGAGCTTCATTCTGTCAGCTCTTTAAATCCACAACAGATAGGTAGCTCCCTTCTAGTTGGCACATTTGCTCTTTCTAGATCTAGCCATGGTTAATTTGTACAAGGGTGACTAGACAGTCATTCTTCAAAGTCCTTTGTTAAGGAAGCTTCAGGTAACACATCAGGCAGGAACTCCTGTCAGAGGATCAAGGGAGTTCAGAGTGCTGAAGACTGGCATATTCCTGACAAATTTTCTCTGCTCTTTCTTGCACTAAACACGGACAGCACACTGCTAACACCTACTCACAAGTATTCCAGAGGAACAGACAGGGGACAAAACAAAAAAATGCTTCAGTCCTCAAAGCTGCTTCCTTTTATCTTGAAATAATCAAGACCTTACTTAAGTAAAAGTAACACCTCAACGAAGTTTCTATCTACTGCATACAGGGATGCAGGGGGAACATATCCTAGCAAAACACTTTAAATGCTACAGCATTATATGGAAAATGTTTATAGCAAACCAAGCCACTCTCTTACCTGAGGTATAATAGAAATTTTCTTCCGCAAGTCATGGAGTCCCAGCTCTGATGTCAGATACTTATCAATCCAAATCTTTCCTTCAGGTTCCGCCAAGCGAAAGAGGGCTGCTATCAGAGAGCTTTTCCCAGCTCCAGTTCTTCCCACTATTCCAACCTACAGAGCAAGCCAGGACTGTACAATGAAACCACCAGCTTTTCAGGGTAAATGAACACATCAAGCAACAGTTTTACAGCATCACAGGATTGACAGTAGAACAAGTACCAAATAAAAATTATATATAATTAACATTTTTCTGAGAGGCAACACCCTCCCCCCCCCATCCCCCAGATCAGTTTGAATTCAGGTGACATGTGGATACTCAACAATTTCTTGGATTGCATTCAAAGGTGAAAGATCTTCCCTTAATGTGTGGTGGCTTATTGCACAAACATGATGAGGTGGCTTGGTGCACAGAGCAACGTGATTCAAGGCTGCTAATTTTTACACTAAACCTGGTTGCTGGGTGATGTTAGGCAAATCATTCAAGGCATGCATCTACTTCTCAAACCCAAAAAAGGGCTCCCATAAAGCATTTTGGGAACAATGTATGAGCGGTATTCCCAATTTTAATAACCAAGACTGGTTTTGGTTAGCATCATTAAGGTGAATTACTTTAAAGGAGGCAAACTCTAAAGCCAAAACTAGCAGGATTATAACCTGTATTCATGCTTCAGACAGCTTCAATAGAGAGGACACAAGTATTGAAACTACAAGGCCAGGTGAGCAAGCTGCAAGTTCCTTTCTAAACAGAAGGAACAGTGAATAATAAAATCACAGTTATTCAGACTTCTCTATGTTCCAAACAAAAATCAGAAGCTGTATGCAACGTCCAAGAATAATTCTTTCACAGGCAAAGAGGTGGAGACAATGAGAAATGTGGGATTGCTAATGACAAAGGGTTAAGACCTACAAACCTTCCAAATGACATGCACTTCAGGCCCATTAATAAGAGGAGATCTATAATTACTGATGACTCAGTTGTACTTGATTAGCAAACTTCTTTTATTATTTTTTTTTTTTAATGTTGTCTTCAGGTAAGGGATTCTTAGAGAAAAGAAAGTACACTAATCGATTTTATCAGAGAAGGTGATGAGCGTAACCCTCTACACAGATCTGATTTGTCAGGCTTCATTATTTCCTCCATTCAGTTCTAATCATCACACTTCCAGAAAGAAATCAACACACTGGAAAGAGTTCAGAGGAGTGCAACACAAAATTAATATGGGCTGGAGATACTGATTTGATGAGGAAGGATTTACAAGCATGAAACATGTACGACACAGCGCGGCAGAGTGTTTGGGGTGCAGAAGGGAGGAAGACACAGGAAAATCTTCATCAGTATACGTACAGACACCAGAGGGCAATTACCCACTGCCTGAGACTCAGGTGTATGAAGTAATGACTGCTGGAATTAAATTAAGCACAGGAAAGATTACACTGAAGAGCAAGGAGAAACTTTCTAACAGTCACAGATGCTAAACCCAAAGTAACAGTGCCCACATTTGATGGAAAATACACAAAGCACTGAAAAAGCATACTGTAAGGAGTAAATTATGCTGCATAATCCAAAAGGTATTTTCTGCTTCTATTTTCCAATTCAACTATTTAATCCAACAATTCATTATTGTACTATTGTATATAAACTAATTAACATTTATACAGTGCTTATTGTTAAAGATATGGCCTAATTTAAGCAAATCTGTTACGAGAAATGACAAAATGTCTAGTATTCTAAATTACATCAGCAAAACAAAGGGAAAATAGTTCTGAACAGTTACACTACATCTGAGAAAGAAAATGCTGAATGGAGAACACAGACACCCAGAGTTGTGAAAACAAAGGTTCAATTGTTTCTCTTTAAATGTCAGTGATACAAAGTATTGTATTAAGAAAATAAAGAAAAGAAAAAAAAATACAGTGATACTTAAAATAAGAGTGCAGCTGCTCTGCATATTGTCAAAATCCCACTTTAAGTTTGGCATCAAATGAAAGGACTATGTTCTTCAGTATTTAGAGGCATCTACTTGTATTTTTGGTCCAACTGACTACAGGCTGCTGAAAACTGACATGAATTTGAAATGGCTCTCAGCATCCACATTTATTTATGCTTTTTAATAAATTGTATTCTTCAGAGGCCCATGTTCATAGCCAGCACAAACACTGTGACAGTCTGCAAATCCAATTCAACCCAACCACCTAACAGGAATCAAATGGCCAGGATTTTGCTGGCCAGTGTAAGTCAAGGCACAGGAGTCCACCTGCTATGCTGGGCTCATCATTACTCAAGTGTCACTTGTACTTCAAAGTAAAGATGCAGAAAAAATGAGAGTGAGATTTACAGCATTTCAGCTACTCTGGAACTGCCCATGTCTTTACTGTCCCTCAGGCAACCTCCCTTTTGCCCTATATTGTGCTTTCTTTTGCCCTGCATTGTGAGCGTACTTAAGCGAACAGCTGCCACGCCATAAATCTAGACCCTCACACTCCTAACTTTTTCACGCAGCTACACCCTCAGATTTAGGATCTGTCAGGACAAGGTGCTTTTGACAATATACTAGTCAATAAGCATACATAAGCACCCTAAAACAAAGAGAGTGGTGTTCAAAATCCAAGGCTGCACTAGCTAACCTTCTCTTTCTGAAACTGTAGTAGCTGAAGAGATTCATCACAGCCAGCTGCTGGTAGACCTCCTTAGATGATCACTCTGGTCTCTCTTTGCTATGTTAGTAAAGATGGTTAAAGCAGAAGGTCCTTCCTAGCCTGCTTTGACTGTAGGGAAATACTGAATGCTGAGACAAGCAGATTAAAAGAGAACCTGACCTGTACCAGTACCTTCCCAAACTGGGCACTGAGGTGGCTACAAGTAAGAATAGAAGCATGGAGGAAGTTTAAACTTATTCATCCTGCCAGTGGCATTGCAGCCACCAGAAGTCTGCATGAGCCACAGATCTGAACAGGCATAAGAGCTCTCACTGACAGGCAGAATTCCTAGCAGATCTGGAAACTTGGTTCTGTAGAGATGCTTCTCCATAATTAAAACCAATATAAGGAACACAGATGCTTGATTTATTTTACACAGTGGCAGTCTACTGCAATACTCTGCAAAACATCACAGAAAACAAACACAAAGTACTTGGCAATAATTTCAAGCTGGGTAAATTCACTTCAGGATGACAAAACCACAGTTAAAAAAAAAAAATCACTCAGCAAAAATAAATTCCCTCAGTCATCCCTCCTGCTCCTGCCCCCATTAAGGATTGAGTCACATATTGCTAATATCTCTTCCTTCCCTTTTTTTTATTTTCTTCCTGTCTCTCATTAAGAAATGTAAATCTTGCCTGCTATTACATTGGAATATGTAACAGCTAGAAAGGTGGCAAACGGGGGAGAAAATTAAGGAGGAGATAAATATGCCTTTTACTCTTCTTCTTAAGCACTATTTTTAGTTCACCCATACTTAATTCTGTAAGGTCATCTCCATGCAGCAGTTGAGTTGAATTCTTGTGAAATGCACATTATTAGAGAGCTCCACTTGAGGAACAAAACAGGTCTCAGACTGAATGGAAAAGAATGTTACGAAGGAGGCCAAGGCAGTGATTGTGGAGAGTTCAACCAGCCTCCTAGGGAAGATACCCTAATCATAAAAGTCCATATGCAGTTGAAATGTAGCAAAGCACAAATTAACACTGCAGGGATTTAATTTAATTGTGTCTGTGGGGGGAGACCTTCCCTGCAGCACTCTTTCAATCGGGATACTGTCAAAATTGGGGAGGAAGAGTCAAATTTGCAGAGGAGGACAGGTTTTATTTCTGTGTTTCTTTTGGCTACCAATCTAATTAATGGCAGTAGTTAATTGGATTGGTAGCCAAAAGGGACAGACAGAAAAATCCCCAATTTTAAAGTTGTGTAACTCATTTGTTATTTCTTTCTTCTCTTTTCCATTTGGGGCTCTGTGCTAACGCTTATACGTCTGTCATTTTCCATTGCTTCTGCTCACCTTGTCTGTTGACACAGAATCATCTTGCATTCCATTTAGAATCGCAGAATCATAGAGTCATAGAATGGTAAGGTTGGAAGGGACCTCAAAGATCATCTAGTTCCAACTCCCTGCCATAGACAGGGACATCTCCCACTAGTACAGCTCACTCAAGGCCTCGTCCAACCTGGCCTTCAACACCTCCAGGGAGGGAGCAGCCACAACCTCCCTGGGCAACCTGTGCCAGTGTCTCACCACCCTCATTGTAAAGAACTTCCTCCTGACATCGAGTCTAAATCTTCCCTCTGCCAGTTTAAACCCATTGCCCCTTGTCCTGTCATTGCAAGACCTTGTCAATAGTCCCTCCCCAGCCTTCCTGTAGGCTCCCATTTAAGTTCCTTCTATTAAATCCTTAGCTTCCTAAAGAAGCTCCATTTGATTATGGGCTTAGTCAATTTACTGAATGTCTGCCACTGTGTGACAAAACTCAAAATTTTCACAGAAAATTATCAAAAGGGTTGTTTTGAAAGACAGAACTATGGTGCTCCCTGATGCATATATTGCTGCATCTGAAGGAAATAAATAGGCTTCAGGTTTTGATATTAAATATGACTAAGGCTTATTTTTCAAAAGAACATTTACTAATTTCCTAACATTCATAGATTGTATAATGTATTTTTATCACACAGCTTCCTGTCAACTTACTATCTTCACTTAACTTCTATGAATAACCAAAGACAGCCACATACATACCTTTTCTTTTGGTTTAATTGAAACAGACAAATGTCTTAACACCAAAGGTCCATCTAGGCTGTATGTGAAGTTAACATTTTCAAATACTATCATTCCTTGGCTTGGCCATTCAGGTGGTGGATGCTTGTTGGTCTCCCAAGGAGCTTCTTTTTCAAGTTCTGTGTATTCCATTACTCTTTCTACTGATATCATCTAAGGAGAGGAAAGGAGACACACACACACACATATATATATACATATATATATAGATAGATAGATCAGTTTATTGCAAATACTGCATACACGTATGGGTGTGTGTATTTTTACTATAAAGACTCAACACAGATTTCTTCAGAGTTTTTCTTCTAAGCATAGATTAAGAGCAGAAATACGATTTGGTACCATCCTATGCTTCTTTGAAACAACTGAAAAAGTGGGAAGAATGCATCTCATGCCCTGTCATAGACCCAAAATAGAATCATAGAATGGT
>WBNM01033843.1:0-17981 GCA_013399055.1 Ramphastos sulfuratus | reverse complement strand
GGGGGGGGGGGGGGGGGGGGGGGGGAGAAACCACTCAGCCAGACGGACTCGGGATGCAGTGGGGCAGGGAATGCTCCACATAATACCTGGGGTCTGCATCTCTCTGTCACAAGCAGGACCACTGAGGGTCGGGGGACTTTTCCCCCACCCCAAAGGCTCCCTCCTTTGCAGTCAGGTTGGAAGAGGAGAGGACTCGCCGTTTCCCACGGCTGCATTTTGGGGCTCTGGTTTGGAGCCGCTTCCTCTTTTGGCTTCCCGTTTCCCGAGCTGTGTTTTTGCACCCTGTTTTGGAGCACTCCCCGGGTTGGTGCTGCTTCCCATTTTGGAGCTGCTTCTCATTTCGGAGCTGCTCCCCGGTGTCTGAGCCTCCCAGGCTTCAGGCTGGCTCGGAGGAGAGATTTTCTGCTTTACAGTTCCCCGGGGGATCTTTACTCACCCACTCACCCTCCTGCCGTCTCCTCTGGCAGCCATCCGCCTGGAAAGGACATTTCAAGTCAATTTGAGCTCTCCCCCCATCCCGGTTTAGTTGTGAAATCATTTCAGTGTAAGTTTTATCAGGATTTTACATCGTAAACACGCTGCTGGACTTTGGCTTCTCTCTTGCTCTTCTTTTCCATGCTGGTTTTCCTGAGGTGTCCCAATATGGGCTCCCGTGCTGCACCCAAGGGTGCTCCTAAGGGTGCTCTAGGGATGGGGGAGGGGGATGCTTTTCTCTTTGTCCAGCTCCCAGCTGGTGCTAGCAATAGGGAACAACCTCCATTAGACAGGGAAAGAGGATGGACTCCGCACTCAGTCTTCCTTCCTCACTCACTGCTTTTTAACCTTCCTGCCCCCAAAACTCGAGCGGCAAAGTTTCAAATCCCATTTGGGGAGCCCCCACCACAAGGCAGGTTTCTTTTCTTTTTTCCCTCTTTACTTCCACCCCCCTTTGTATTCCCTCTGATGCCGAAGAACCCAAAATCTTGCAGTTAAGCCATGCCTTTATAGGGGAAATATATAGATTCCTTTATATGGGCTATAAAGCCGGGCTGGAAAAGCGAGAGGGAGCGCCACGTGTTGCGGTCCCGCTTCACACTCGCTGTGACACGGACCCTGAACCACAGCATCACCTCAACACAACCGAAGCTGGGACACACAAACACACACAAAACACAAGTTTGGAGGACACCAGGAGTGCAGGCAGGATACGTTGGGAAACTTTTGGGTTAACGCCGAATTTCCCGGCTCTGGCGAGCTGCTCTCTCCATCATCTTTACGCGCACACACGTATATGTGAACAGATGACTTGGCACTGGCAAAAGACACTTAAAATAATGCCTCTGCCTCTAGCCAGGCCTGTGTAAATATCTCACTCTCCCACATGCCCGCCTCGCTTTTCCCGGTGCCGCGTTACTTGATCACAAATACATAATTTGCCCGAGTGTGTGTATACACAGGGCTGCTTTGATCTTGGAAGCAGAAATGCACCACCACCACCACCACCACCCCCTCCTCTCCCCTCCCTTGCCTTCGGAGAGGCTGCAGCCTCGAGAACAAAAGCAGAGGATAAAAATGGTCGAATCACACATTTTCAAATGGGAAGCGTGTGTCGGCTTCCTCGAGTGGTTCTGGCACTTGGAAGGGGTGGAGAGAAGGGAGAGAAAGAGACTTTATTGAACATATAAATTTAAACTCAGTTACCACTAACAGTTGCCTTATAAAAAGGGTCCGTATAACTCACATAATTTTTTTCTTTTCTTTTTTTTGGGTTTTTTTTTTTTTTTTGGGTTATTTTTGTTTTCTCCTGGAGTCCCCAGGCTCATTTTCTAGCGCACCCAATCTTGGCAGCATCAGATTGTGAGGAGCAGGACTGGCTGTGGACTTTTTCTTTCTTATATGTATATATATTTTTAAAATTTTTATTTTTTTTTTAATTTGCAGAGGGAGAGGTTTATTTTTCAGTCATTGTTGGCTCCCTCCCCTGGATTATTTTACTGCTGCAGATTTAAGCCGCCCACTTCTTTTCTTGATTCTCTGGCAGTGCTCTCAGCCAGCAACTCCCAGCCCTGCTCTTTCTCCCTCCGCCGTGTCTCGGGGTGGTGAAATTACAGGGTATGAGGGAAATGTGTAAATTATAGGGTTTATTAAAACGTAGGCGAGTGGGGGCTCTCTAGGCAAAACAGATGCAGCGTGGCTCCAAGTCAGCAGGGCTGACAAACTGCAGAGCAGGGAGGGAGGCAGGGGAATCATTAGAGGGGCATTTCCCGCAGGGAGAAAGGAAGCGACTCTGGGGTAAGGGGGAAGCTCTCCCCCCCACCCCAGGAGCCCCTCCAACGTTAGGGTAGATTCCCCTTGAGTATCACCAAGGAGGTTGATCCCAGTGTGCTGGATGAGGTCTTTGAGTGCTCAGCTCCTGCGCGCTGCATCTAGAATCGTTTAGGTTAGAAAAGACCTTGAAGATCGTGAAGTGCAAGCATCTAGCAGGGCTTTGTTGGTCTAAATGGGACTTTTTAAGTCTAAACAGGACTTTGTTAGTCTAAAAGACTTCCAAAAGCAATGCCCCAGTTGCCCCTTTCTGTGTTAGGATCCGAGTGTCCAAGCTCTGCTAGCAGACACTTTGGAAACAGGGATTGTGTTTGGCTCAACTGATGACACCAAGCTGAGCAGTGTGGTTGACATACCTGAGGGATGGCATCCAGTGGGATCTGGGAAGGCTTGACCTCCTCACTCACAGCTTCCAAGGGGGGTCTTGGCACTCCCCAGAGCTTCTCCCCCTCCTCTCTCTGTCTCAAAGGCAATGATTTATTTAGGCTAAAGCATAATTCTCAGTTTATAGTTTGGCTTCTCTAATATTAACCTCAGCTGCTTTTATGTTAATCTTTGGGATGATGAAGGGACTTTCTGTGGCAGGAGAAAGCTCTCAGAAGGATCTTGGGGTCTGTGCACTGAGATTCCCTTTCTTCCTTTTCCCTCTCTGCAGGGAAGAACAAGCTAGGGAGAAGCAGGGCTGTGATGCAAACACAAAGAGGAGAGAGGGAGGAAAAAAATGCCCTGGATGAGGTGGTTTTGGTGCTACCCCAACCCCTTGGCAGCAGCCCCTGCAACAGTTGCTCAGAGGCCCACCCACACCTGGGAGCTGGAGGGGAGTAAAACAGGCTGAGATGCTATCAGGAGGGTGAGGACTCATGGTAGGAGCCTCTTGAGCTTTTGCCAAGGTCTGGTGGAGAGTGAGAGCTTCTCCTTGACAGGGCTGAGATATACTGCACCTAGTATGCTGCTGTGCTCTCAGGAGCTGTTGTCATCCTGTAAGAGGGCAGGAAACTACCCAATGATTCCCCTCTCCTCTCATCACAGGACCTGGGAGCTGGCCTATGCTCCTACCACCAATCTTTTGACCATTCTTGTCACTGCTTCTCCACCAACTCATCATTCAATGAGTAAGGTTACTCTGAAGACAACTTCTCAGCCCTGAATGACCTCACAGGCCACCTCCTTCCATGTCTGGGGCTATGATGTCTCTGTCACAAAATCTATTTTCCAAGAAAGACCTTAGGAGAGCAGGCTGTGCTGGCTTACCTGTACACCTCAGCATATGGCAGCAGGGCTTAAAACAAGGTAGCAAGCCAGGCAACCCTGCTGACTACTGGGATGCTCTCTGTTGATCCCAAATGGTTCAAGCTAGATAGGCTGAGCATTGCTAGCAGTGTTAAAGTCCCTCTGAGAGTTTTCTCAACCCTGCTCTCCTGCAAGAAGCAGGTCACAGCCTTTGAGCTGTAGAAAATCAGAGTCTTACATGGAATGGTGTCCCAGCTCTCTTCATCCCCCAAGATCATTTGATACATTGGAAGATTCCTGTAGTGGGAGTTCTGGGGGTGTCATATCCATCAAACTCATGAGACTGAGCCTTTTTCTTTCTTTGCATCCCTCTTGTTTCAACACCTTGGGGAGCTGGTGAAGTTTTTCTTTACCCAGGTATTTTCTGTTTGGTTTGGATGGTGTCAGATGTTGGCAGAGCAGTGAGCAGCAGGCAGAAGGGGTCACAAAGGAAAGTGTTATTGACTAATCCCTTTGTGCATGCTGCTCGAGGGAGCTAAAACATGCTCATANCACCTCCCACTAGTACAGGTCACTCAAGGCCTCCTCCAACCTGGCCTTGAACACCTCCAGGGAGGTTGTGGAGCACAGAAGCACAGAATGTGATCTTCTGTGATCTTTCATTCTGTGCTTCTGTGCCCCACAACCTCCCTGGGCAACCTGTGCCAGTGTCTCACCACCCTCACTGCAAACAACTTCTTCCTAACATCCACTTTCATTCTCCCCTCTGCCAGTTTCTTCCTCCCTCCTCCCAACCTTTTTGGGTTTTTTTGGTTGGTTGGTTTTGCTTTTGCTTGGTTTTGTTTTAATGGTGGTTTTGTTTGTTTGTTTGTGTGGGGTTTTTTTTGTTGTTGTTGTGGGGTTTTTTTGCCTTTTTTTTTTTTTTTGGTTGTTGTTTTGAGGTGGGTTGTTTTGGTTTGCTTGTTTGTTTCTGGCTGCTATGTTAATTTAGGAGGAGCATGCGGGATGGGAAATGGTCCTTACACAACTCTGGGAGAAGCCCTCTGTGGGTGGAAGAGGAGGTAGGAAAGACTGGAAAAGCAGCTGGATTTTCAATAATAAGAATGTGGAAGAGCTCAGACTGAGCAGTGGGAAAGGGAGAAGAGGGCATCTCAAGGGGGAACAGGAGGGATGAGCCTCCTCGCTGAGCTCAGTTCCTCCGCTGGGAAGTCCTCGCTCTAGGCAGATGCAGGAATTGGAGAGAGCTTTGCTTTCCCATTTGGTGAAGCTTCCTACCTAAAATGCCTTTGAAAGACAAGCAAATTTGCAAATGAAGCTCTGTCAAAAGCACCTTCTCAGGTCAGATTTCTCTCCTTTGCAAACTGGCAACGGGGAGGCTGTTGGCTGAATGCAGAAGTACCTGCTGGGATGCTGGGAGAGCTTCTGCACTCAACAGTTGTATCCTCAGTGTGTGTGTGTGTGTGTGTGCTGTTTGATATTCCAGCAAAAGCTGAGGAGGAAATGAAGCAAACCTCTCTGCCTTCCCAAAGGGAATTCTGCAGCCTGCATGCTAGAAATATCTCCCTCTTTTCCCTTGGATTTTGTAGCTATTTTTAATATTACCTTAGATTGTAATCCTGGGTTCTCTAACTGTTAATTCTGGGATGCTGTCGTTATTCCCATCAGTATTTGCTTTCTGCTTTTGGCTGTTTTCCTCTCTCTCTACTCCCCCCCCCCCCCCCCCCCCCCCTTTACCCATTTTCTTTGCTGTTTTTGAGCCAGCAAGGTTGACTTTTTTGCTGCTGGCTCAGCCTGGGGGGAAGAAGCTCTTTGCATAATGTCTCTGCTTTCCTTCTGTGCTTATCTCAACCATACGTAATTCTTCCAGCCCTCTCCTGATTTCAGAGGCACACACACACATGATGTGGTGAATGCAAAGCTCATTCCTCCATGTAGGGGACCAAGAGTGTGGGTCCATGTGTTTGGAAACATCAGGACAGCTGACCAGGCAGTAGTTATCAAGTGTGAGGGTGATTAACTGAATGGAGGCCTGTAGGTTGGAGCAGCAGAAGTCCCAGGCTCTGAAGATGGAAGAAGGTAGGTGTTAAGTGCTGACTCTCAGCTGCACATGGAGCTTGTGTTATTCCATGATCTAATGCCCAGTCACCTCCTAATACTGAGCTTAGATGTTCCCCAACTAATGCACTAAACAAAGCAAAGGTGCCAGCTGAAGAGTCTCTGGTTAAAATTGTCCTGTTAGAGCTTTGGCTGTGACCGTGGGACATGCAGGCAACATTCCTGACTGATGTAGCTGCTGAGATGAGAGTGCAAAAGGCTGCTGGTGTGCAGGAGGTGGTGATGAAACAGCCATTATTCAGCAGGAGGGAGATCCTGCCTTGCTACTGAGCAGGTCTGAGCTTCTGCTGCTGAAGTCAAGCAGCTTGGATAGTTGCCTGTGCTCTTTGCTTCTGTGGGCTGCTGCTTCTGCTACAGATGGATCCATCAGGCTCTTCATCTATTTCTACTCCTGCCTTGCCCATCCATGGCATATTCCAGGAGAAGAAAAAGGTCACTTAACTCCCTCGTGGCTCCTCTCTTGTGCTGAAGCTCTGAGGCCACTGCATCTTGCTCACTGAGCCCACTTCTGCTGCCACTTCAATGCATCTCAGCAACAGATCTTTGCTGCCACAACAATTTTTTTTGCTTCTGTGGGGCAGAGGCAGACAACCATTTTTGCCCAGGTATGGTTTCTCCCAGCTGAGTTTGCCCGGGTAGGTCTCTCCCAGCTGAGTCTCTTGCTTGGCCAAGATGGGCTTGGAGGGGCATGAGATTTGTTATCTCAGTGCAAACAAAAAGCCAAACCAGAGTGACAGCTGACACATGAACTGAGCACCAGGCAGCAGTGCTGTGCTTCTGAGCCTGTGTGTGTGCCAATGGGGGTATCTGTGCCTAAAAAACACCTCAGCCTGCTGTTAACACACAACTGTGCTGAAACACACAACTGTCTCTCTCCTCTGCTGCTTTGCCTCCAGTTCCTCTTGTGGCCACTCGGGACTCCACATCTATTTCATACCCAGAAAGAGAAAAGACTGAAGGGTTTTATTGTGTCATCCAGGGAGGACAGATTGAGATGGGAGTCCTGAGAATTCCCAGCCAAGGCTCGGCGGAGGCGTGGATGAAGCAAAACTGAAGCAGGCTTTTTTTTTGGGGGGGGAGGAGGGATTGCTGCTTGTGGTACTGACTTTTCCATTTGAAAGGAAGAGCAAGGATGTGGGAAGGGAAGAGGTATACGAGTCCACTGTGGGAGAGCAGAGGCTGAAAGGAGGCCCCAGCTTGAATTCTTCCTTTCCTGCTAACTCGAAGCGGTTTTTCTCTGTTCTGTACAGAACGTGATACTCTCTCAGGAGTGACCCTGCTGACCCCCCGCCTCCTGATAGGATGGCAAGTAAGTGAGTGCAAAATAAATGGCACCAAATAGACCTTTTCAAAGAGAAGGAGGGGGGGAAATAAATCAGGTTATTCTGGTGAGGCATTGACAGCACGTCAAAACAACTCCCCAAAGCGTGAAACTTGGCTGGGGCATGGTAATTCCACTGCCGTGATCCTTACATGCCAGATGGATGGCTTATCATCCTGTCTGTCTGTCTGCCTACCTGTCTGCCTACCTGCTGGTGCTGCAGGAGCCATTCTTTCAGGGCACACAGGCTATTTGTGCTCTTATCTGCAGTCCTGGGATCTGAATGTGTGAAGAGGGAGGAAAGCCTGCAAGGGTGGAAGAGTTGCACTGGCGCGGCAAAATAATGTGCTTAGAGCCAGAGCTCTGTCAGAATGGACAGAAGCTGCAGCACAGGAGGTTCCAGCTCAACACAAGGGGCAACTTCTTCACTGTAAGGGTCCCAGAGCACTGGAACAGGCTGTCCAGAGAGGTTGTGGAGTCTCCTTCTCTGGAGATTTTCAAGGGCTGTCTGGATGTGTTCCTGACCTGAGGTAGATTGTCTGACCCTGCTCTGACAGGGGAATTGGACTCAATCTTTGGTTATATTACTAAGGTCTCCTCCTCCCTCCCCTCCTGGTGAGACCCCATTTTGAGTCCTGCCTTCAGTTTTGGGTGTCCCAGTTGAAGAGGGACAGGGATCTGCTGGAGAGAGTCCAAGGGAGGGCTATGAGGATGATGAGGGGACTGGAGCACTGCCTGATGAGGAGAGCTGAGGGACCTGGGGCTGCTTAGTCTGGACAAGAGAAGACTGAGAGGGGATTGAATCANCCTGCTGCAGGCCTCCAGCACAGTAAAGAAGTTTTTCCTCAAGGTGAGGTAGAACTTCTTATGTTGCAGTTCAAGTCCATTGCTCCTCATCTTATCACTGGACACCCATGAAAAGACTTGAGTCCATTGCTCTTCATCTTATCAATGGACACCCATGAAAAGATTTGAATCCACTGCTCCTCATCTTATCAATGGACACCCATGAAAAGATTTGAATCCACTGCTCCTCATCTTATCACTGGACACCCATGAAAAGAGGCTGGCCCCAACTTCTTCACACCCACCCTGAAAGTATTTGCAAGCACTGATCAGATCTCCTCTCAGCCTTTTCTTTCCCAATCTAAGCAGTCCTGGCCAGATCTCTCATAAGACAGATGTTCCATCCCCCTAATCCTCCTCATAGCCTCTGCTGGACTTCTCTTCAGAAGTTCCATCTCTCTTGAACTGGGGAGCCCAGAACTGAACCAGTACTTCAAACATGGTCTGACAAGGGCAGAGCAGAGGGGTAGAGAACCTCCCTCAACCTTCTGGCTGCACTCTTAACACACCCTGATTAGAAGGCTGTTTTACATATTGCAGACTGTATAGATGCTAAGACAGGTGATAGCAGAGCTAAGGGAGGCTGCAAACTCAGCCTGGTATTACCCAGACCACTTTTTTTTCCAGCTCTCTAAAGAACAGTGACAATCAGAGCTACAGCTTGCCTTGCCAGGAAAACACATTGCATTGCAGTCTGCTGAGAGCAAGCCTTCAGCCTGCACGCAGAAAATCACTGCTCAGCCTTTCCACCAGGAGACAGAGAAACATGATCCAACCATGATGAACACCTCCAGAGCCCCTGAACATTGATCTGTGCTGATCAGTAAGAGCTGATGAACGAGGTGTAAGGAATCAGGCTGGGGAGCTCCACACCCTCTCCGAGGCGCTTGTCCGGACGCACATCACTGTGAGCTTGCTGTGTAGAGGAGCCTTTGAGGGAGGGAATGCAGTTGTGGATTTCATGCCTGTGTGAGCTTCATGGTTACCCCAGTGTGAGCAGAATAAAGCAGGCTCAGAGAGGCTGATGAAGTTAGGTAGTATACTGGAACATTCCTCTATAGATTCAGGGATAAAAAAAAAAAAGGTAGAAAATTATCCTGCCNGTGAGGGTGGTGAGACACTGGTACAGGTTGAGGGTGGTGGGACAGTGGCACAGGTTGCCCAGGGAGGTGTTCAGGACCAGGTTGGATGAGACCTTGAGTGACCTGTACTAGTGGGAGGTGTCCCTGCCTATGGCAGGGGGTTGGAACTAGATGATATTGAGGTCCCTTCCAACATTACCATTCTATGTTTCTATGATTTCCAGGATGAGTTCACTTCCAGTAATGCAGCTGCTGTAGATTTATACCAATTAGCAGTAGCCTGAGTAATTTGGGGGAGTAATTAATGTTTTGGCATATGTATGCTTGTTTTTTCTCTTTGGAGGATTAGGGGGAAACATATCTGTGGGTCTGGGAGCTGGAGGGGCTGTTGCTGTTGCCAGTTTTGGACCAGATTTCCCAGCTGTGTGGAGAGTGTTTGCAGAAGTGGAGCTCAGGACACAGCCAAGGAGCACACAGACCTTTTTGATCCCAAGCAAGCCCTGTGGCTTAACACCAGCCCTTCTGTCCATCAGGTACTTTGTGTTTCTCAAGGTGATTTGGAAGCTGTCTGTGCCCTCTCTAGGTGGGGGAGTGTAGAGGTCTATAGGAGCATGATGTGCTTTAAGCAAAATCGTTGCTATCTGTGAGAGGAGGAGAAGACATCAGCAGCAGAAGCACAGAATCATTTAGATTGCAAAAGACCTTCAAGGTTGTTGAGTCCAACCATTAACCCTACTCTGTCAAGTCTACCACTAAGGCATATCCCTGAGCACCACATAGAACCATAGAATGGGAAGGTTGGAAGGGACCTCAAGGATCATCCAGTTCCAACCCCCTGCCATAGGCAGGGACACCTCCCACTAGAACAGGTCACTCAAGGCCTCATCCAACCTGGCCTTGAACACCTCCAGGGGGGTTGTGGAGCACAGAAGCATAGAATGTGATCTCTGNTCTCCTGGAAGCCTTCTCTTCTCCAGGCTGCAGAGCCCCAACTCTCTCAGCCTGTCCTCATAGCAGAGCTGCTGCAGCCCTCTGAGCATCTTTGTGGCCTCTCTGGACTCACTTCCACAGTTTGATGTCCTTTCCCATAGCAGAGCTGTTCCAGCCCCATGATCATCTTTGTGGCCTCCTCTGGACTGCCTCCAACAGTTTGATGTCCTCCTTGTGTTGGGGAAAAAGGGAGATATCACACATGACTGCACCAAGGATCTCATTGCCTTCTAGCTGAACATTAGAGCCCTGGCTACTGGAAGCTATAGGAGGGGTGACAGAGCATGAAGAGGGACCACCTGCCTGATGCAGCACAGGCTTTTGCAATTACAAGTGACCATGTAAGAGCCACTGAATCCAGAAGGGTCTCCAGAACATGCCCTGCATACACTGCAGGCCATAAAACACTTCCCAACAGCCTGTAACAAATTTAAGAGCCTTAGTACAAAAAGACCAAAAGCCACAGGAAGAAAAAACAAACAAACAAACAAAATAAACCCCCAAACAACCCTGGAACATGTAGGAGAGATCAAGGGCATTGCCAGTGTCCTGGGTCCCAGCAGTAGCAGGGAAATTGTGAGGTGAAAATGTCCAGATGATGTTAGGAAGTAGACCGTGGGCCACCTTACAGAGGAAAGCAAGAAAACTTCACCAGTCCCTGCCAAATCTAACCCCCGGGGGGGAAATTCTTTCCTGAGCACAGGCCAAAAGCCAAAGTAATTGCATATGTACTCTTTAAAAAAAAAAAAAAAAGGATTTTATTTAGGAGAAACACATTGTCATCATCATCCTGTAAAACCCTGCCAAATGTGTGCTGAGGACTTCCCCTAGAAGGAGAAATGCAAAGGCTACTTCCAGAAGTGCTACATGGAGTGAGGGACCTCCAGCCCACCTCCACCTGACCTAGGTGGAGGACCCCCTGGAGGTATCCCAGATTTCTTGGGGGAAGAGGCATTGCTTAGCTGGAGCTGCTGGGGCTTTTCTTGCTGAGTCCCTGGGCAGCTGTGATGTATTGGAGTTATGATTTATGATCAATCTTCCTAAAGTAAGACAAAGCTTTCTGGAGGGTTTAATTGAGGTCTTGGCCTGAGGAACCTTGCTCAGGGTTGGTACCTGCACTGTGGCTGATTTAACATAAAGCAGCTACTCTCTGCCTCTGATGAATTCCTCTTCAATGCACNCTCTTCTCCAGGCTGCAGAGCCCCAACTCTCTCAGCCTGTCCTCATAGCAGAGCTGCTGCAGCCCTCTGAGCATCTTGGTGGCCTCCTCTGGACTGGCTCCAAGAGTTCCATGTCCTTTGTACCTAAGCACCACTTAGATCCAACCAACAGATACTGAAGGACTCATTCTAGAGTCTAATTTGCTTCTGTTTTCTGCAACCTCAACTCAATTTCTGTCTTTCCCATCTCTGTTCCCTTTGATTTGACTTTCTACTCTCTGTGATGGCAGCAGCTGTAGTGAGGGCTGTCTGGGCTGCAGTTTAGCCATGTCTGCAGAAGCAGATGGATTTCAGAGTGTCAGCCAGTTAGACCCAAATTAGAGAGCTGTTGGGCTCCCAGCCTTCCTAAATGCAGCCAGCTCCATGCTCTGTTTAGAGTTAAGAGGAGCTGGCAGGGAATGCCTAAATGTTCACTCGTCCCTTTGAATCCATTTTCAAAGCCATACAATGCCAAAGCCCCCTGCTCATGTAGCTGATGAGCCCACCACAGGGTCTAAAAGTATTTATCCTACCCAAGACCCTCTGGACTAAGTGGTGACATCATGACAGACGTCAGACTGCTCCACTGTTTTACAGATAGGTCCACAAATGTTCAACAAATGGTCCAGATGCCTTGCTCCTGCCCAGTGTCTGAGAGACAGAGGTGCTGCCACTGGATGGTGATGGGGATCAGGGCTGGCATGGCCTGTTTGAACCTGTCTGTGAGCATAGGACATGTTGAGACTGTGTGGTGTAAAAAGGACACTTCTGCATAGGGACTGCACAGGCACCATTGAACCAGATCAGAAGCTACTACCTGGGCTGAGCAACAGCTCTTCCTCCCAGGGATTCATTTCCAAGTGCTGTCAGACATGGGGATAATTGCATCCTGCTGAAACTGAAGTGGGCATCCATGTCCCACGATTGAGTCATGCCAATGGTGAGGCATGTAAGAACCATATTTCCAGCTCCATAGGGAGAACAAGTTGGGCCAGGGAGGACCAGCACAGGAAGGACATGGAACTGTTGGAGTGGGTTCAGAGGAGGCCATGAAGATGCTGAGAGGGCTGCAGCAGCTCTGCTGTGAGGACAGGCTGAGAGAGTTGGGGCTCTGCAGCCTGGAGAAGAGAAGGCTTCCAGGAGACCTTAGAGTAGCCTTCCAGGATCTGAAGGGGGCGACAGGAAGGTTGGGGAGGGACTATTGGTAATGCCAGGACTGGACAAGGAGAATGGGTTTGAAGTGGCAGAGGGGAGATTGAAAGTGGATGTTAGGAAGAAGTTGTTTGCAGTGAGGGTGGTGAGACACTGGCACAGGTTGCCCAGGGAGGTTGTGGAGCACNGTTGTGGAGCACAGAAGCACAGAATGTGATCAGAGATCACATTCTGTGCTTCTGTGCTCCACAACCTCCCTGGAAGTGTTGAAGGCCAGATTGAATGAGGCCTTGGGTGACCTGTTCTAGTGGGAGGTGTCCCTGCCTATGGCAGGGGGTTGGAACTAGATGATCTTTGAGGTCCCTTCCAACCTTCCCATTCTATGATTCTATCACCCCAGGTAGTGAGTTCCTTAGGATGAGGTCTCAGATCTGCAGCCATGATGTTTGCCATGGGTGAATCTGTCCTATCTGCTAATCTTGTCTCTCTCCTGGCTGGGCTGAGGAGTCTTTCTGATCCCATGAGAGTGGACTGGGCAATGGCTGCTTTGTGGAACCCAGCAGTGTGCTGCTTATCTGAAAGCTGGTGGCAGAAAAGCTTTAACAGAAGGAGTAGTATGAGCAGCAGCAATGGTTCCAGCATGCCTGGCTGACCAGAGGTTGTGATCCAAGACAGGACAACTTCTTCAGGCAGCTGCCACTCCACACTTCCTCCTGCCCCTGAATCTGCTCTGGGTGGACATCTCAGTGCCTACCATTCTCTGAATTCACTCTCAGGAAGCTCAGGCTCATTTTTTTTGGAGCATGCTGAGCTTTGCCAGCTTGAATTTGATGGGAACTTTGCTGCAGGCTCCTTTCTCCTGCTTGGAGAAAACCAGGAGGAGTGTAGCCCATGCTCAGACTCAGGCACCAGCCCTTTGCCCTGCTCCCTCTGCCCTGTTTCCCAACCACTGATCACCCAATTGTGATTACAAAGAAAAAAACACAACAAAAAAAAAGGCAGAAGATTTCATGACAGCTGATCTGTTAAATTTGAAAAGCTGAGTATTGGCTTTTTTTTTTTTTTTTTAATAGTAGGATTTTATTTATATCTGTTTGGAAGGAGCAGGTTAAAAGCCAAAGCCACTCTGAAGTTATAGCGTGCAAGAAAGAAGTAAAAATAGCCTAGGTTGGGCTAGGTGGGGAGAAAAGGAGGTTGCACTATTTCCATTAAAAATGACTTTTTAGTGGAAGGTGAGCTTGAAACTTTGGCAGGACCCTGTACATCCTCTTCAGAGGCCACCTCTACAGAGCCAGAGTGGCCAGGGTGATCCTCCTGATGGTCACTTGCTAATCTGTGTGCCCTTTTTGGGTGTTGGGTGAGTATTGTCTGGAATACTCTCACCAAGCTGCTCTCCTGATGGAGATATGATTTGGTGTGCCTTTCTTTGTTACTCTTTGTTTGAGGGGGGAAAAAAATGTATTAAAGGATGCCCTCAGGTGGCATCAGGCATGTGTCTGGATTGTAATAAAGCTCAGTTCCTCCATGCTTCAGCATCTTCAGGTTTGGAGCATATTTATTGGCATGTAGGTCCCAAATCACTGGATGGTGGGGACAGGATTTTGCCTGTTCCCATGAGACTTGGTCTGGCCCCTTGCTGCTGCTAGCTGTGAAGGGTCCAATGGGATGTGAGCAGCTGCTTCTTCTACCAAAACCTCTCAAAGGAAATTACACCCAAAAAATCATGGAAGAACAAAAGACAGGAGCACAGGAGGGAAAAAAAAACCCAACTCATAACTAAATGAGTGAAACAAAAAACCTCCAACTCCCCCTTAAAAAACATCCAACCCCACCTCTCCCCTTCCCTTTCTCTTCCCCATGATTTTGACTGGATGGTGAGACCTGTTTTCACTCAACCAAGTGTTGCTGGAGTGGGGCAGAGCCAGGACTATCCCCATGGGCCCCACACCCATGGGCTGAGGTGGTTGTAACCCCAACCCAACAGGCTCGACCAGGCAGGACAGAGCTCTTGGCAGGCATTAATAACCCAAGAGAAGGTTCATGCAGCTCTGGCCAGAACTGGCCTTGCTGCTCACCAAGCCCAGAGCCAGTCATAGGGGTCAAGCTAATGCTGACACTGGGGCCTTTGATTGTGTTTGATTCATGTGCATACACCACTGGTAGGTCAGATGGGCTGTTAATCCCTGAGTCCCTTCCCCCTTCCACAGCAGGGAAAAGGAAAAAAAAAAGAAGGAAAATGAGAAATAAGTTTAGTGGGTGACTTCCCAGCTGACTTCAGGGCTTCTGGTGTGAGCTGGTTGGGTCTGGGGGTTCAGAAATCCATTTCCTCTGTGCTTTAGGGATGTTTGGGTACTTTGGTGACTGAAATGCAATGGAGAGGAAAAGAAAAAAAAACAAAACCTCTTGGCTGATGCATTGAGTAGGTGCAGAACTGGCAGTGAGGTGGTCATGGCATGGTCCAGGATGGCCTGGGGAAGCTGTGGAAGAGAGGGGGTGAGCCCACTTGGCTGTTTGCATTTAATGTCAGGTTGGAGGAGGCAGGGTTGATGCCACACTGTATGTGATGCCACACTGTAAGTGATGCCACACTGTAAGTGATGCCACACTGTATGTGATGCCACACTGTATGTGATGCCACACTGTAAGTGATGCCACACTGTATGTGATGCCACACTGTATGTGATGCCACACTGTATGTGTCCTCACCTGCACAGGAGAGGGAGAGCTTCTGCCCTGCTCACATGTGGGTTTGTAGCTGATGGCAAAGCTTTTTTCCAGCTGATAAAATGCATTTGGTGTCACAAAACACTCCTAATAAGCAGCTTCTGGACACTCTCAGCCAACACATGCAGGGTGGTTAGTGGGACTGGGCTCTCCTCGGTGGGTGATCCCACAGGAGTGATGCCTGAGAAGGAAATGGGCTTGGGAATCTCTTTCCCCAAGGCTTGATCCATGAAGGGCTGTCCTGGAGAGTCCTCCCGGGGGGTGCAGGGGGCTATGATAGGACTGAGCCAGCTGCTCTGCCCTGGTCCAGGGATGAGGAGCTTCCCCTTCTGCCCCCGTTTCAGCGGGAGAAGAGATCCCAGGGGATTCCGGAGGGGAACAGCAAAGGGAGCAGGGGATCCCTGGGAGTGTGGGTGTGTGCAACACCTCCTTTGGAAGCTGAAAATAGCGTCTGCCGGGCTCGGAGGCTGGGGCAGGCTGCTGTGGGCAAATGACCCAATTAGGGAATCTTTGTCAGATTGGGGAAAGCTGAGATAAGTCCCTTTTATCAGCCTATAAAAATACCACTTTCACTTATCTGGAGCTACCTACAGCGCCCAGCTGCAGGGGGGAGCCGGGAGAGGGGAGCGGAGCCGCTCCCAGACAGAGGAGGAGTTAGGGATGTGTTTGACAACGAGGCGGGGGGGTGTTGGAAATCCATTTTGTAGTGGAGCTCTAGCCCTCTCCCCAGCTTACTCCCGCCTCATCAACACCCCCTGGAGCCCACCCGCTCCCCTTTCTACACCCTGGCCGAGCTGACACCCCCCCGCCCCACACACACTTCATCCACAAAGTCCGATCCTTCCCCAAAATGTTTTCCCATCTTACTTTCCACCTTTTCCCTGGCATAATGTCGAGAGGATGCGCGGCTGAAAAGCTGTTAGGGTAACGCCTAGCGGGGAAGGAGCATCCACAGGGATGCGTGGGTACCGTGGTCTGATAGCACGAACCCACAGGCTGCAGATAAACACACGGGTGGAATTTTGCTCTCTTTGCCCCTGTTTCCCCATGTTTATAGGGAAATACTCGGATCCGCTCAGCCACCCTCACCCCCAAGGCCGTGAAGCTGTGACACACTCCGTGGGGGCGAGTGTTTTCTGGGCACTCAAAAAGCCTTCTTCCATCTGTACATCTGCTTCTGAAGGCATCCCTGCACGGATACCCACATCCCACCCCCTCCACACCCCTGCGAGCAGAGGATCAAGCCGTGGAGAGAGTGCTAACATGCATTCCTACTGTGGGAAAACATGCTGCACTTTGATTGTTTTCTCTGTGGTTTCCAGTCTGTTTGGGGCTGGAGGAAAACCGTCGGGATTGGAGCGTGGAAGGAGGGATGGGAAGAGAATCCATCAGGCAACCCAAATCAAACCTATGCTAGGGTCGAGAGAGTTTCTGTTTTGGGAAGGGGACTGTCGGTGGAGAGAAAAGCGAGGAGGAAAATGAAGGTTTTGTTAAACGCAGAGATTTTTGTTGTTGAAAGAACTCTCAAGGAGGTTTTCTCAGGTTGGGCTTAGGGAGAGGCAGCTTCTCTTCTTCGCCCCTCGTCCCCCCCCCTTAAAGTCCAGGCCCACAGGACCCCGCTCGTATTTATCATTTTTTGTTTTATTTTGTTTTGTTTTGGAGCAGAACAACCAAATCTGGCTGGTACAGAGAAAAATAAAGCCTCTCCACGAAGCCTTAGCCCACTCGAGTTAGGGAGGGTGGGGAGTAAACCTTGCCTGTGGGGGATGGGAATAGATGAGGGTGAAATTGTCACTTTTGGGGACTTGAACATGCAAAAAAAAGTTTCGCCCGGGAGTTTTTCTTGAGTCGTTTCTCTTTCGAGGAATACACAGGCGGCTGGGAAGCAGGACGCTGCCGCCGGGGCAGTCTCTGGGGTGTGGAGAGATCGTCGTGGTGGAGGGGGTTCAGACGAAGGGGCAGACCTCTCCCCTACCCTTGCCCCCCAGGGGCAGCCTCTGCCACCGGGTTGGTACCTTTCGCACAGATTTGCTGGAAGGGTTTCCAAATTCTTTTCCAAATATAGCCCCGAGGTGGCCGCCTGCCTCCTCCGGTGCCCTTCACGGCTCCGAGCCGCAGCCGAGGGGACACACACACACACACCCATACACCCCCCCAAAATCTATGCCCAGCAGGCAGGAGGAAAGCCGGGCTCTGGGGGTGCTCTCACACAAAACACGCGTGGAAGCTGCGAATTCCAGTAGCTCCAGCGTCTCTCCTCCAATTGCCCGGATTTTAAGCAGGCTTTTGGGGGAAGGAATGGGATGGTTTGGTCCCTTCTCTCCCCTGGTTACATCCCTGGTCCTTTCCCCGCTGCTTCGTCCCGGAGGCAGAGAGGAGGGCCAAGGATTTTTTCCTCTGAAGTCAAACCTGCTCATTCCCCCGAAAAATGCCTTGGAGGAAAAATTTGGGGAGGTACCGCTGGGGGGAGCGGAAATTTCCCGAAGGAAGTTCCGAGAGGGACTTTCGGGAGATGAGACTTCCCCCAAAAAACAAAATCCCGTCCCTGAGGGGAACCTGGACTAGGAGAAAGAGGCAGAGAGCGAGGTTGGGGAGGGGAGGAGGGGAAGCTGCTTTCTAACATCTGGGGTGAGGGAGACACCTCCCTAACGAGCCCTTACCCTGAGAACCTTCAAAGATCATTTTAACAGCGATAAATGCGATTCCCCCCCAAGTCCTTCCATTATAAAAGGCTCCACCTGGGATATTTCTCCCCCATCACGTTTTTATAGCGAGATCAAGGACAAACTCAGTGCTTTGCGTTGTGGTGGCAGGTCCTCGAGGCTTTATTTCTGAAGTTTAGGTGTTGTGGTTTGTTGGGATTTTTTTTTTTTTCCCTCCTCCAAAAAATGCTCTTCAGGGTAAAGCTCCGATAATTTTCATCTCTCCCGCTGCAATTAAGAGGGAGAGAGAGCAAGATCTTGATTGCTTGTGCTTGTTCTGATGACTTCGGATGTGGAGAAGGGGAGGGAAGAGGAG
>WBNM01033834.1:1942-13695 GCA_013399055.1 Ramphastos sulfuratus | reverse complement strand
TATATATATATTTGTACTATATTGTATATATCTGCCTGTAAATTGTGCTAAGCTGTGAATATAAAGCTTCATTCCTTACCTTCCAGCTAGCAGAGTTTAGTCTGGGTGAATCCTTGCAGTGGGGGGCAGGTGACACCCAGCACCACTATAACCTCAGATAAAGTGAACTGGTAAAAGAGAGCTCTTTTCCTGCCCTGTTGCTTCCACCCCAGATGGGCTTATCTGCAATACTTTGGGAGGTCTGCCAAGTTAGAGGAGGATCAAACTCAGGACCTGGGATCACTCTCAAATTGATTGCTGCATTTCTGCATTCTTATTTTGCATCCCATTTGAAGAAACTTCTTAATTATGAGCCCTGTGAGGAGAGGCTGAGGGAGCTGGGGGTGTGCAGCCTGCACAAGAGGAGGCTCAGGGCAGACCTCATTGCTCTCTGCAGTTACCTGCAGGGAGGTTGTGGCCAGCTGGGGTTGGGCTCTGCTGCCAGGCACCCAGGGACAGAAGAAGAGGACACAGCCTCAAGCTGTGCCAGGGCAGGTTCAGGCTGGATGTTAGGAAGAAGTTCTTCAGAGCAAGAGAGATTGGCATGGGGATGGGCTGCCCAGGGAGGTGGTGGAGTGCCCATCCCTGGAGGTGTTTAAAAGAAGACTGGATGAGGCACTTGGGGCCAGGCTTTAGTTAATCAGAAGGTGTTGGGTGCTAGGTTGGACTGGATGATCTCAGAGGTCTTTTCCAATCTGGTTAATTCTGTGATTCTGTGATTCCACCATAGTGCAGTAACAACTTTCTGAGCTTAAAATGGCTAAAAACAAGTTCTCAAACTCATGCATGAGTCAAACTCTTCATTTTGAATGTGGCATTTGGTGCCAGGGCTTAGCTGATGTGGTGGTGTTAACTTATAGGCTGGACTTGATGATCTCAGAGATCTTCTCCAGCCTTGGTGATTCTGTGATTACTGCATTAATGCTGTTTAGTAACTACTCAAAAGTGCTACTTTCAAGTTCCAGGCAGGTTAAACTAAGCAAGGGTGAAAAAAGTAATCTTCAAGTTACAGCTCCTGCTAACTGCAGACAACTCCATTGAACTTTCAAGTCTCTTTCTCCCTGACTGCAAGGAAGTTGCTTCATCTTACAGTGCCTCTGTTCTGGCTTCTTCTCAAACACAGATGATAATAGCACCCTTGGAAGCCCTTAGACAGGCCATGTCATTACCCATTTTGAAAACTTTCAGTACTTCAGTGAATCAGTTGCTTAATATAGCAATCCCTCATTGTTATGTTGAACAACTCTGCTGATGCTTTGAGGCAGAAAGTATCACTCTTGAAGGATCTAATCACCCTGTAATATTTCTGTCTCTCTGCCAGACCCTCTTTACTCTCTCAGAGGAACAGCCATCTGTCCACCACACATACCTGCTCAGAAGACAGCAAAACCCCCTCTTAGTTCAGTTCTACTTAGCTATTAAAGCTTAGCTCTACGCTCTTTCTTTGGCAAAAATGACTTCCTTTGAAATCCATCCACAAAAATCCTGAATTGTGAATCCAAATCCTGAATTTGTGAATCTAAGATGCACAAAAAATATCCTGACTGGGTCTGGATTTGCAGTATCAGGAGAGAGGCTGCCTTCCAGCCCACCTGGATTATTTGCTCATAGAATTATAGAACTGTTGAGGTTAGAAGAGACCTTTGAGATCATGTGATGGTTTGGGAGTTCCCTGCCTCCCCACCCTTTGTAAAATCCCCCAGACTAGACTCAGGGGGCTGGAAGTTAAGGACTGAAGCTCTATTTACAGCTCAGCACAATGTACAAGCAGAGATAGACACAACAGACAGGAACAGTGACAGAGATATACAAGTTAAAGGTGATACAGAAACACAATTCCCCTCCCAGCAGTCAGAGTCCTCAGCAGGGGCTCCCAACCACCCTTCCACCTTCTCCCCACCCCTCTGCCTTACCCCAGGGTTTGGCTTACGTGCAAGGTGAGTTTGGAGGATCAGCCAGGGGGGTTAGAAGCAGAGTGGTTAGTTAGGTTAGCAGAGAGGAGAGCAGCCACTGGCTCCCAGAGAGAGATCAAGAGACTCTGTGTGTGTCTCATCACGTTTGTATTCTTAGTCTTATACATCTCAGCAAGCCTATGAGTGAAGCAGACATCACTATTGTTTCCTTTTTACAGCCTATAATTTTCTCCATTAAAATATTCCAGTTAGCCTCAAACCAGCACAGATCACCAAGTCCAAGCACTCACAGAGCTCACAACCTCACCACTGCTGCTGAGCCACTGCCACTAAAAACCTCCTCCCTCAGCACCACATCCATGCATCTCTCACTTCCAGGGATGGGGACTCCCTGAGCAGCCTGTGCCAGTGCCTGAGAGCCCTTGCTGGGAAGAAATAGTTCCTAATATCCAATCTGAACCTCCCCTGGCACAACCTGAGGCCTTTAATGCACTTAGGAAAATTTGAAATGCAAGATGAACCTCACAGGTTTGACCATGCTGCAGCCACAGAGAGAGAAAAGTTGTGTCCTTTACTCCATCAGGAAGGGTAGAGGAGTTCACATGAAATCAGTGGTTTTAAGCAGTCCAGGCAGCAATCTGGCATAAATCAAAGGCTTTGGGAGCAGCCAGTTCTGTGTGCAGCACTGATTAAAAACATAGACAGCTCCCCCTGAGACACTTTGCCAGCTTAGAGACTGAGGGTATTATTCTCTGGTCCACTGTTAATGTGTCCCTGTATGCTCATTAAGCAGGGTAAACAACATCTAAGTGATAGATCATCCCTTACTCCATGTCATTACTGCACTCCATGATCTACCCTGTCCATGGGAATTACAGCACTCACCAGTTACCCATATTTAAAGAAGTGACATTCCTGCCCTCACAGGCCATGGCACTGCATTTCCTACCCACACTGCTGCTCTCTGCTCCCTCTCCTCCTGCTACCCCAAATGAAAAAAACAAAATAAAAAACTAACACGTGTTGGAAAGTGGAAATGAAAGCTATGGATTACATGGCCACAAAGGAGTGTGCTTTAAATCACATCATCTGCAGAGGGAAAACAAAGGGCCTGTGTCCAGCAGGGCTAGGGAGGTTCTACTCTCCCTCAGCTCTGCCCTGCTGAGACCACAGCTGCAATACTGTCTCCAGTTTTGGGGCTCCCCAGCTCAGGGGAGACAGAGACCTGCTGGAGAGAGTCCAGCAGAGAGCCACCAGGATGAGTGGGGGACTTGAGCATCTCCCTATGGAGAGAGACTGAGAGCCCTGGGGGTGTTTAGTCTGGAAAAGAGAAGGCTGAGAGGAGATCTGATCAGTGCCTATCAATATCTGAGGGGTGGGTGTCAGTGCCTGGGGCCAAGCTCTTTTCAGAGGTCAGCAGCAATAAGACAAGAAACAAAGGCTACAAACTGGGACAGAGAAGGTTTCAGCTCAACATGAGGAGAAACTCCTTTATGGTGAGGGTGCTGGAGGCCTGGAGCAGGCTGCCCAGAGAGGTTGTGGAGTCTCCTTCTCTGGAACCTTTCAAACCCTGCCTGGATGCATTCCTGTGTGCCCTGCCCTGGGTGATGCTGCCTTGGCAGGGGGTTGGAGTGGATGATCTCTGGAGGTCCCTTCCAAGCTCTAAGGTTGTGTGATTCTGTGGTTGTGAGGAGCTGCCTGTACCCAGGGACACGTTGCCCAAGCTCACCTGTAGATGGCATTGGTCCCATAGGTGTAGGTGGCTCTTATGAGGATGCTCTTCACGTTGGCCAGGACAGTCATGAACTCCCTCCTGCTGACAGGAAGCTCAGTGCCATGCACAGAGAAGGATTCTGGTTTCAGCACGATTTCTTCGGTGTGCTCTTCAGAAGGCTGCAAGTGAATCCCATCCTCTGGAGTGCTGATCCTCAGGTCACCTCCCTAGACAGAGCCAGGAGAGAGAGAGAGACTAAAATATGAAAAAGCCAGGGGAAAAAAAAAAAAGCTGTATCTGTAGCCAGCTGGGGGACAGGATTGATTAATACAATCATAGAATCATAGAATGGTAAGGTTGGAAGGGACCTCAAAGATCATCCAGTTCCAACCCCCTGCCATTGGCAGGGACACCTCCCACTAGCACAGGTCACTCAAGGCCTCCTCCAATCTGGCCTTGAACACCTCCAGGGAGGATCTTTGATCACATTCTGTGCTTCTGTGCTCCACAACCTCCCTGGGCAACCTGTGCCAGTGTCTCACCACCCTCACTGCAAACAACTTCCTCCTAACATCCACTTTCAATCTCCCCTCTGACACTTCAAACCCATTGCCCCTTGTCCTGGCATTACCAGACCTTGTCAATAGTCCCTCCCCAGCCCTCCTGTAGCCCCCTTCAGATCCTGCAAGGCCACTCCAAGGTCTCCTGGAAGCCTTCTCCTCTCCAGGCTGCAGAATCCCAACTCTCTCAGCCTGTCCTCAGAGCAGAGCTGCTGCAGCCCTCTCAGCATCTTGGTAGCCTCCTCTGAACTGTCTCCAATACTTCCATGTAATGTACAAGAATAATGAATATGAGGAGTAATATTCATAAGAAGGACATGGGTCTGTTGGGGTGAGTCCAGAGAAGGGCCACAAAGATAATCCAAGGGCTGGAGCACCTCTGCTGTGAGGGAGCTGGGGCTGTGCAGCCTGGAGAAGAGAAGGTCCAGTGGGCACTTAGAGCTGCCTGCCAGTCCTTGAAGGGATCCTTCAGGAGGGCTGCAGAGGGATTTTTCCTGAGGGTTTCTAGAGACAGGACAAGGGGGAATGGTTTGGAGCTGAGGCAGAGCAGGGTTAGACTGGAGCTGAGGAAGAAGTCAGTACAAGGGTGGTGAGACACTGGCACAGTTGTGGATACCCCTGCCTGGAGGTGTTCAAGGCCAGGTTAGATGAGGCCTTGAGCAGCCTGGGCTGGTGGGAGGTGTCCCTGCCCATGGCAGGGGGTTGGAATAGATGATCTCAAAGGTCCCTTCTAACCTAAGGCATTCTGTGATTCTTTGTATGGCTCACCAAGTTAGACTGTAAGATCTAAGAGGGTTCTGTGATTCTCTAATTCCATAACCCTGGAAGGGGCTTGTCTGATAGCTCTGAAAGTCAGTGCAAAAGAAAGTTTGAGTCACTCAGCTGAAACCTGGTGACTTTGCACAGGCAAAAGCAGCTTTGCCAAGCTGCACAGCAACTGCTCTGATGAAAGAATGTGAAAAGTGTTACCTCAGACAAACAAACAAACAAACAAACAATTCTTCTATTTTTCCATTGCTCCACACAAACAGGAAGAAAATAGTGTTTGAAGCCACTCAAGTATTGCCAGAGGCTCCTTGAGATGCTGAAGGTTTTCTTTCCCAAAGTGTGGCCATTTTCTGCTGCTCTAAATTAGCTGAAGGTACATGCACCCTGCTATTCTGTGTCCTCAACCAGCAGCCTTCCCACTGAACATCTGAAGTGGGCAATTTCCTTTTTTTCTCCTTCTCTGTGGCCAAAAATACAATCACTTTACCTCTATGATAACATCAGATTGAACCATCAATTGAACTGTCTCTTCTTCCTCTGTGAAGTCATAGGAGACTGTAAATTTCAGATGTCCTCCAGCAGCTGCTACCTGGGGAGGGAAAAAAGGAGAGAGAAAAATACAATTCAGTGAAAGCAAACAGGCAATCTGGGGACAGTTTTCTCCTGCTTCAGTATTTCCAAAGGCCTGCAGGGACAGCATGAGGGGCAGAGGCTTCAAACTAGAGCAGAGCAGATTTAGATTGGGTGTTAGGAACACATTCTGCACCATGAGGGTGCTGGAACACTGCAACNAGAGCTGCTGCAGTCCTCTGAGCATCTTGGTGGCCTCCTCTGGTCTGGCTCCAACACTTCCCTGTCCTTCCTGTGCTGGGGGCTCCAGAACTGCACACAGTCCCTGCTGAGTGCAGAGTATGCTGGCACAGATGACCTGCCCAGGGCAGCAGGTTGGAACTGGATGATCCTTGAGGTGCCTTCCAGCCCTGACAACTCTATGATTCTATGGTAGCCAGACCTATTAAGATCAGTGGAACAACATTCAACCTTGACATTGATAATCTGAAAATGCCTTTTTTTTTTCTTCCCCCTCAAACAGCCCTTTTGCAGTACTTATTGTTTGCTTATGGGCAAGGCTAAGCAGTGTAATAACAATACAGAAAATTCAGATATGCTAAATGCTGCCTGAAGTACCCAAAATTGTTCTCAGCTTTAGACAAACACCTTAAAAGAGCAACTTTTGTGAGAAGTTCTCTTTCAACTCCAGCCTGACTACAAGGGCTCAGTTAAATTAAAATGCTGGGAAAGCAAAGACTGTGGTTTCAGGCAACCTGCAGAAAAAAAAAAAAGAAGTACCAAGGCAGGTTTTACTTTATCCCAACTATATAACCTTTATCTTAGTGAATGAAAATCCAACACTGGGAATTGAAAGGTCATACAGAAAAAACAAACCAACCCAACACAACTGAAAGGTTCTGATCTAAAATAAATGCAGACAGAAAAGGAGAAGACAATGCAAACTTTGAGCAAAACTTTATTAGAATGGAGCAGACAAGGAGATAAAGGTTTAGAGAAGGCAACCAGAATGGATTAAGGACTTTTAAAATCTAACTGGCATGAAACAGTAGAGGACAGAGGTGAGTTTGACCAGTCCAGAAAAGAGGGACCAAAATGTAAAAGGCTGGCAAAATGAATTGGCTGTTTCTGACTTCCTGTGGCAGCTGCAGGCAGTGCATGAAGAAGTTTCAGCTTCCTGGCTGTAAGGATGGCCCAAATCCTATAAGGCTGCTTGGAAAAGCTCTAGAGTTCATAGAATCATAGAATGCATAGAAAGCTTGGAAGGGACCCTCAAAGGTCATCTTGTCCAACCACCTCCCTGCAGCCAGCAGGGACACCTCCAACTAGAGCAGGCTGCCCAGGGCCACATTGAGTTTGACCTTGAATGCCACCAAGGATGGGGCCTCAACCACATCCCTGAGCAACCTGTTCCAGTACTTCACCACCCTCAGTGTGCAGAACTCCCTCCTGATGCCCAGCTGCTGCTCCAGGATCAAACCATTGCCCTCATCCTATCTCCACAGGCCCTTCTGAACAGTCCCTCCCTAGCCTGCTGTAGGTCCCCTTCAGATATTGAAATGCAGCTCTAAGGTCTCCCCAAAGCCTTCTCTTCTCCAGGCTGAACAGCCCCAACTCTGTCACCTGTTCTTTCCAGGAGACTCTACAACCTCCCTGAGCAGCCTGTTCCTGTACTTCTATTCTTGAGTTTCATGTTGATAAAGGATATGACCAGAGAGCAAACCAAACTGGTTACTCATCCTGACAGCTGCATTCTGGGTCAGCCAAAGGCCTCCACAGCAGCACAGGTGGCTCCTTCCCTGGGAAGAAATGGCCATGCTGAGCAGGAAGAAAGCTGGAGGGTAGGAGGCAGGCTGTAAAGCAGGCTGTGGTGTTGTGCCTGCCACACTCAAAGCACTTCTAGATCAAGATGAGTGATAGGAAACCAGAAACATTTACCATGCTGACAACAAGCTGCAGGGCTCCAAATCTTTGCAAAGGCAGAGATGTGGCATGTTTGGCTCTCTTTATATGGAAATCAAAGTCTAGAAGGCTTTGTCTTCCTCCACTTGGGCAGTCTGCTGTCAAAGCTCTGCCCAGGCAAGCTGTCAGGGTCTCTCCTGCTGAAATCATTGGAGAGGAGCTCTTTCTTCCACAGCTTCCACAACCCATCTTACACTTGACTCACCTGCTGAGCCACACTTTCCCTCTCCAGTGCCTCTTCTACCTCTGCCAGTAATGTTTTAGCACCTTCTGCTGGTGGATGAGAAGCTCAACATGAGCCAGCAGTGTGCACTTGCAGCCCAGAGAGCAGCCAGAGCCTGGGCTGCATCAGGAGCAGTGTGGGCAGCAGGGCCAGGGAGGGGATTCTGCCCCTCTGCTCTGCTGAGACCCCACCTGCAATACTGCATCCAGTTCTGGAGCCCCTGGGACAAGAGGGATGTGGAGATGCTGGAGTGTGTCCAGAGCAGGGCCACGAGGATGTGTCTAATGATGCTGACAGCCTGAGAGCAGCTTTCCAGTACCTACAAGAAGGCTGCAGAGGGACTGCTTACAAAGGCCTGGAGTAATGGGAGGAGGGGCAATGGTTTGAAATGAGACAAGAGATTTAGATTGGGTGTTAGGAACAAGTTTTTTATCGTGAGAGTGGTGGAACACTTCAAAAGGTTGCCCAGGGAGGTGGTGGAAGCCTCATCCCTGGAGGTGTTTAAGGCCAGGCTGGATGAGGCTGTGGCCAGCCTGATCTAGTGTGAGGTGTCCCTGCCCATGGCAGCGGGGTTGGAACTGGATGCTCCTTGTGGTCCCTTCCAACCCTGACTGATCCCATGATTCTATGATTCTCCACCAGACCAGGAGCTGCCTGGTTTCCTCTGAACAACATCTGCTAAATGTAACTTCAGCAGATCAGCTGCTACCTCCTGGATATGAAGGAAACTTCTTCCCTGAAAGCCTGGCCCAGGCTGCCCTAGGGAGTTGATTGAATCTCCATCCCTGGAGGGGTTTCAAAGAGCAGAGATGTGGTGCTGAGGGCCATGGTTTAGCCCCAGCCTTGGCAGGGTTAGAGAATGGTTGGACTTGGTGATTTTAAAGGTCCTTTTCAAGCCAAGTTATCCTGTGGTTCTGTGATAGGAAAGAAGAGCAGCCTGGAGAGGACAAGAGGGAAAAGCCAGCTACAGAGCATCCCAGAGATCACTGTCTTGAACTGTGAGGCCATCAACTGGTCCAGCTTTGGCCTGGAACTGACAAATCACTTACTTAAGAGACCAAAATAGAATTGCACCAGGACCATCCCCATGAAAACATCAAACTTTCATTCATTCCATAATAGCTCTCACCATAGACTGCATCTCTTAGTTCTACTCAAGATCCAATTAGAGATTAAATAGTCTCCTTTTTAAGGCAGACTTGAATTTAGATAGGCCATAAAAGCTCTTCTGAGGCATTAGAGCAATATTTCAGAGAAAGCAGGCAGCAGAATAATCTTGTTCCATGTGAATGGCAGCAGAGCTCTGCCTGGCTCCACAAAACTTGGCAGTTTTCTTTTTTTTCCCTCCATAAGGAAGCTAATTTTTTTTTTTCCCCTTGAAAAGAATAAGCATTTTTTTCCCCCATCTCTCTCCCACCTTCTCTGTCCTGGCTCCTTTAGAATCCTACAGTTTCCCTACTTACATACACTCAGAATTCTTCTCTATAAACTGCATAAATTGATGTTAGGTTCTACTTAAATTCACTCCTTCCAAATACTGCCTGCAGAGAAGTTGACAGAAGGAAGAGGAAATAAGGTTATGTAAAGAGCCCTGCCTAAGAGCTTGCTTGCTTGAGTTGCTTTCCAGGAGTGTTTTCCCACAAAGCTGAGCACTGGAAGGGGGAAATGAGCATTTCAAAGCATTCACTGTCACCTCCAGTTGCTTGAAATAGATCTCTCTGACAGCCAAAGCTTTCAATTCATTCATTTCTTATTATAGAATCACTGAGTTGTCTTGATTGGAAAAGTCCTCTAAGAGCATCAACCCAGCACCACCATCTCAATCATACCATGGCCCCAACTGCCATGCCCACAGGTTTCTTGCACACCTCTAGGGATGGGGACTCCACCACCTCCCTGGGCAGCTTGTGCCAATCCCTGACTACTCTTGCAGAAAAGAAATTTTTCCTTATCTCCAACCTAACCCTTTCCTGGCACAGTTTCAGGCCACTTCCTCTCATTTTATCACCTGAGACTAAGGAGAAGAGTCCAACTCCAACCAGTGAGGGTGGTGAGACACTGGCACAGGTTGCCCAGGGAGGTGTTCAGGACCAGGTTGGATGAGTGACCTGTGCTAGTGGGAGGTGTCTCTGCCTATGGCAGGGGGTTGGAACTGGCTGAGCTCTGAGGTCCTTCCAACCTTACCATTCTATGATTCTATGATTATAGCTCCAACCTCCATTCAGGGAGCTGTAGAGAGCAATGAGGTCTCCCCTGAGTCTCCTCCAGACTAAACACCCCCAGCTCCCTCAGCTGCTCCTCACCAGACCTGCTCTCCAGACTCTTCACCAGCTTGGTTGCCATTCTGTGATCCAGACTCTGTCAGCTGTAGCTTAACCCTATGTAAAGGCTCACAGGATGTCAGGGGTTGGAAGGGACCTCTGCAGATCTTCCTGCCAGAGTAGGACCAGAGAATCCAGCACAGGTCACACAAGAACACATCCAGACAGGGCTGGAAAGGCTCCAGAGGAGACTCCACAACCTCTCTGGGCAGCCTGTGCCAGGGCTCTGGACCCTTACACTCAAGAAGTTCTTCCTCATGTTGAGGTGGAACCTCCTGTGCTGCAGTTTCCATTCATTGCCTCTTGTCCTATGCCAGGGCACAGGTGAGCAGAGCCTGTCCCTGTCCCTCCCTTCCTGCCCCCCAGCCCTCAGCTATTTACAGCCATTGCTCAGATCCCCTCTCAGCCTTCTCCTCTGCAGACTAAGCAGCCCCAGGGCTCTCAGCCTCTCCTCACCAGGCAGTGCTGCAGTCCCTTCAGCATCCTTGTAGCCCTCCCTTGGACTCTCTCCAGTAGATCCCTGTCCCTCTTGAACTGGGGAGGCCAAACCTGGATGCAATATTCCAGGTGGGGCTTCTCTAGGGTAGAGTAGATAGGGAGGAGAAGGCACCACAAAGCCTTTTACAAATGCCAATCTCAATTTAAGTGCTGCTCATCTATGAAGTTTATCACACAGAATGCAGGAGTTGGTTGGGTGTTTTGTTTTTTCTTTTACCTTGGCATCTATCTACAGGTTGCAAATCATTGTTTTGACTCTCTCCAGCAGATCCCTGTCCCTCCTGAACTCGGGAGTCCAAACCTGGATGCAGTATTCCAGGTGAGGCCTCACCAGTGCAGAGTAGAGGGGCAGGAGAACCTCCTGGATCTGCTGCCCACACTCTCCTGAATGCACCCCAGGACCCCATTGGCCTGCTTGGCCACAAGGGTTCATTGCTTACTTCCTACACACCTTGGCCAGTGGAAATCTTTCACAATTTCTTTCAATTCAGTCTATCTGCTATAATATGAAACATTTCATTGGAAAATATTAAAGAATTTAATAAGATTTTTTTTTTTTTTACTTGGGAGTTTTCTAAATTCTATCCCTAAACTCAGCTCAGTCTCATTGCTCCTGAGATGCTGCATTCACACCACCCTGCTTCTCTTTCTTCTTGGGTGAATTAAAGTGCATTATTTGGAAGCAAAGGGAGGTTAGATGTCTGCAGAACATGCAACAATTCATTGTGCTTAATACATAATACTGAGAGATTCAATATAATGGAACTCTAAAAAGGAAAAATGGAATAAATCTTAGCTCCTAAGGAAGATGGGAACTGAAGGACATCAGCTGTCCTGTGAGCCCTGTGGGTACTCTCTTACTTATGTGCAGTAGATGCTCTTTCTGAACTCACTGCTGAAAGACTTAATGGAGTCAGTGAGTGATTAAAACTCTTGCACAAGAAGGCTGCAGGTTGTTCCCTGAAATGTGCTGAGGAATGCAGGCTTTTACTCTCAAATTCCCAAATCACAGAATGTTAGGGGTTGGAAGTGACCTCTGGAGATCATCCACTCCAACCACCCCTGGAGATCATCCGGTCCAACCCCCTCTGCCAGAGCAGGGTCACCTAGGGCAGGTCACACAGGAAGACATCCAGGTGGGGCTTGAAAGTCTCCAGAAAATGAGCTGCCACAACCTGTTTGGGC